>JAOTOM010000818.1:0-30000 GCA_034440615.1 Ashinkailepas kermadecensis
AGTTTTACAGCAATGTATTGACGAGAGGGCTGAAAAGCCATATTATTGTGGAGACCTCAATAAATCTGACTCTGACTCTGACTCTGGCCGAAACCTTGAGTAAATAAAGTATAATCTTTGTCGTTACTTTTGATGTCAACTCAGCACCTCCTGGTATATTGAAGGTCGTATATTTTCTTTACACGCAATGTATAAAACCCAGGAGCATCTAAGAGCCATTCTCCGTTGCATTAAATATTGAGCCGTCCATAGTTTTTGAGCATTCTGATGTTTGGAGATCAAACTTCTCGAACATTATTACCAGGTGATATCTTTGACTATCTTTTTTCTATATCTAAGATAAATAATTCTTGAGATCATTGCTTTGTTATACGTTGGATAAATTCCATATTTTGTACTATCTGTCAGCTGTACTATAACGACTATATTGCCTGCTCCACAGGCACGTACCCTATGTAAAGGGCCTTGCACGTACCTGCTTTTAGAATGGCCTACCTATGTATGTCTTTAAATATCGTACACACATAGGGAATACAGGATGCAAAGGCATCAGGAATGGATGCTTCTTAGGATAGCTAAAGCTACCCATAAAGTGGTACAGAAACAGCAGAATAGTACATAAGTAGTATATTTAGTACAATAATAATTAGAGCCCCTCCACAAGGCCATATCCCGATTTGCAGTGTGTCTTGCCGCACATCTTTTGCGGACTGGAAAATAATCCTTTTCCTGGCTCTTCCGAAAAATAAAACGAAAATTAGCAGAGGCGAAGCAGCAGTCTCTTAGTTCAATATCAGGTGAGAAGGTCTCATGTTGCTTTTAATTACGTATATGTAGGTAAGGTAGTGAATTGCATAGTGGCCCAATAGGAAAGGTCTGTTTTTTAGACCCTTCCGCCCAATATGCTTAGATTTGAGTTGCAAGATGACAACACAGCTGGGAATAATCTGCTGCTGCCTGACAATGTTATGAACCATTTTCAATTATAATTCCTATCTTTCCATTCCATTTTCCTCTCCTGCACAAGTTGTGCAAGCAAACTGAACTAAAAATGGTATTGTTCTTTAAGGTTTTTTTTAGCTTAATGGCATTGTATTTTGGAGGTCCATCACTTGCTGGACAAAGGACAATTTGGCTTCCGTCATAGACATTCTGTAGAGGATCAACTACTGCTAACATATGAGACTGTATCTACCTGGCTAGATGAGGGCTATATGGTGGATGTAATTTTCTTTGATTGTTCAAAGGCATTTGATGTTGTTAATCATGTGCTGCTACCAACAAAACTGATAGCTCTTGGAATTTCAGAGATAATCTTCACCTGGATCCAAAATTTTATCTGTGGGAGGGAAATGAAAGTGCTTGTCTCTGGCTCTTCCAGCAAACCAAAGGATGTTCTGAGTGGAGTACCCCAGGGCTCTGTACTAGGTCCTGTGTTATTCTTGATTTGTGTTAATTATGTACCTGATGGTATACACTTCCAGTTCAAGGTTTTTGCAGATGACCTAAAGATGTATATGAAACTGAAGTACAAATCTGTCACAGACCTGCTGGCTGGCATTTCACAGGGCTAAAAAGATATAAATACACTGGTTAGTACTGCCAAGTAATGGGGACTAGCAATGAACTCCAACAGATGTGCAGTTCTCAAAGCACACAGTGGCTCATATGACTGCACAAATCTTGGCCCTTATGCACATTATTACCTAGATGGATTTCAGGTAAGCTTTGTTGAGATGCATACTGACAGGCATCACAGTAAATACAAACTTGCATTTCCATCAACACATTGCTGGTATAGTACAGAACCTGGAAGTCTGGCCAGCAACCTACTAAGTTCTACTTTATGTCATTCTCCTGAATTTATGAAAACCCTATACATTACTCATGTCAGACCTCTTTTGGAGTTTTCATCATGTTTGGAATACAGATTGCATAGGTGATTTAAGGTGACTATAATCAATACAGAGAAGGTGGACATGAAACATAGAGGGGATGGAAGGTCTGGATTATTGTGCCAGATTATATCAACTATATTTGTACTCAGTTAAAGGTAGACTGAATCAAGCAGACATTATCTAATGTTGGAAGATTTTTCATGGCCATTCTGACATTAAGATCCCTGACATGTTTGTGCTGGCACCATTGATGAACACACATGGACACTCAATGAAATTGGCTGACAGGTGTGCATCAGTGGATTGTAGGAAGATATTTTTTAGCCTCAGATGCTGTGCCACCTGGAAGTTGGAACTCATTGCCTGATGATGTAGCCTTAATGGACCTGGGTTCATTTAAAGCTGCACTGCACTCAAATATTTGCACATTGTACAAATATACTGAATATAACCATGATAATATACTAATCAAACTTGAAGAGTAGCTTTACTTTTCTATATTTAATCTTTCTTAACTTGCATCAGAAATCTTGTCTGACAACATATTAGCAGATGTAGTGGTTACTCTAAGCATACAAATTCTACTTAGGGTACACTTTCCAGTTCCTGTGTCTTGCCATCTAACTGGCATACCTGCATACCTGCTGGAACTGGCATACCTGCAGATAGGGGACGAGTGGTCTAGGGGTAAGATGCTCGTCTCACAATCAAAATATTGTGGGTTCGAGTCTCACCTGTCGCTACTCTTCGCCCGCGACCAACCGGTGTGAGAGATTGGTGACGCTATATGACTCAACAGTCGACGTGTCGTAAAACCAATAACCAACCATACCTGCAGATACAGGCTCCCCTTGATCGACCACAGAACTCATCTCTGGGTGAGTGATGCCTGAGAATTTGGGGAGCCAACCAGGTGAGAGAGGTGGTAACAAGACAAGTTTTGCACACATTTTCCTCCATAAAGCAAACAAATGGGTTAAGATTGGTTAGGTTGGATTAGTTTAGGTTTTTTTAAGCAGGAAATTTGTTTTAAAAAGTTGTTTAATTTTGTATTGGAAATTTGTTTTTTTCTTCAAAAGCAGCTAAGTTTATTTAGGCTTATTTTATATTTATTAAGTGCTTTAATTTATGCTGATTGTAACGATCGCACAATGGGTCTGTAGTCGACCATAACGACAGCACGCACGGCCTGTACCAGGGCACATAGTGAGCGTACATATGAACGGTCTACCTATCGTTCGGCAGTGGAACTTGCATACTTTCTGTATGTACGGGCAGTGCCGGCTGGGGTTGAGTGGAGGCCGATTGTGACCTCATTTGACCCTGAAGACATTTACCTGGGGTCATGAAATGTATACTGCAGCGAGTTCACTACAGCTGTAATTCCATCAAATTGTGTGCTTCTAGTTGGTGTTTCTTCTAGTTCTAGTTGGCTTCTAGATCTTAGGTGGCTGACCCCCCCCCGGTGAATGTTACGTGAGATCTGCATTTCCTACGGTAGCATTGCTTGCACTCGAAATGTAGTGGAATGTGATGTGCACGGAACCAGACTGTTGAAATAAACAACTTGAACTGCATATGGATGCAATGTTTCATGGGGTCCCAAACCCTCGCTGTGAGGTAGGTGTATGACCACTTTGATTCATAGATACCAAAAGTTGAATGCCTGCAGAAAGTGAGAGGTTTTACTGCTGGGCAGCATGAAGCTATCATGGAACCATCTCAGTGGCTCCAGTTCATCAGAATCCCTTTCAATTGTTTCTGGGACAAGGGCAGATACAAGGGGCGCTGGGGGCATGTGTCCCCAGTGTCCCCTCAGGTTTTCGGCCAGAGTTGCACATTGAAAGAAGTCTGGCCTTCATTGCACCTGAATACCCCTCAAATTTTTCGTAATCATTGGTATCAGGCTGGTTAATTTATAATCATTGGTTGACCTTCCAAGTCCAGTCATAGGTCAAAATTCACACCTGTCAAATCATTTCAATTTGAATGGCAATTGATCAATTGCGGTCATTGTGCCCAGCCAGATTGTTCATACTTTGAATGTAAACAGATTCTGACATCACGAAAGGGCAATGCAGCCAATGCCATGGTTGTTGCGACCACTTAGGAATGTACTATTGTTGAAATTTGGTCATCCAGGAGGTACGGTCCATCCTACCTAGGTACACCTTAGTGTACCATGTTACTTAGTCTGTAGCCTGCTGATGTTGCACATATGGAGGGAGACGTTTTGGCCAGAAATGCTGTCCTTGTAAATGCGTGGAAATATGGACTTCCTATAAAGCACTGTGGAGCAAACACAAGCAAACATTAGGGTTTCACCTTATCCTGAAATAAATGTGCTTGTGTCTGTGACATATTATTTGCATGTCATCAGTAGGTGAGAAAAACTAGTGAGAAGGTGCTTACATTAATGATTCAAGTGTTTCCTCACTTTTAGTATTGTAGGTGATGGTTGGTGATCCCTAAAATCCGAATAACCAACAAACCAGGATGGGTGTGCATGTTCAGTTTCAATCACCATCTGTTGTGTTATTGCGTCTGTTAATTCCATGAATGCAATCTCAATCACTGTTTGTCTTGTTATTGTTTATTTTGATTTCCCTTGTAGCTCGATCTGCTGCCAGTGTATGAATGCTGAACATCTTTTGCCAGAATGTGAACAAGAGGTGCGAATGTGCGCTTTTTCCCATCCCAGTCTATGGGACATTGCACTGGTGTCATGGTGTTAGTGAGAACACTGGCGGATTCTGGCGATCGGGTGGTTATGCACATTCGTGATTTTCGGAATGTTGAATCCCTGGGGCCACAAATTTCCTGCACAAATGTCAATCTTGGTGTTGCCAAAAATGAAGTTGATCGACCAGACCCAATGGTAGAGAAACGACAAAGTATCGACTTGTGACCAAGTGGGATGATCCAAAAGTGCGGCGGCTTGCTATGCAGGGTGGTGGGGCCGCTGAGCCAGCGTCTGTCTCGACTGGGGTAAGCTGCGGCCGATCGGGCCAGGCTCGGCGGACCGTCTCCTGCGGTCTGGGTCGTGACAGGTCTCGGGTGGTTGTGCCCCGGGGGTAGCGGACCCGGCCACCCCGGACTGGCACACCCCTATTGGCGTGTGCCCTCCTGCTGTGCACCACCGTCCAGTCGCTGGTCGTCGTCCCGACCTCGCTCCTGGTCGTGCTGTGAATCCTCGTGGCGTGCGCCGCCCTTCCAGCGTGGGGTCACCTCCTGCCGTGGGGTCATGTCGGCTGTCCTCCCAGCTTGGGGCTGCGCCGTGCTGCGGATCCTCCCGGCGCGGTTGCGCGACCTGTTGTTGGTCGTGATGTGCGTCGGACGTCTGGCATTGGTCCGCCTCGTGGGGTGGGTCTCGGTTCTGCCGTGGATCGTCCTCCTGGCGTGAAGCTTTCTCTGCCTGGTGTGGACTCCCCTCTTCCCTGGATGGACGCTCCTCTGCCGGGTGTGGACTCCCCTCTTCCCTGGGTGGACGCTCCTCTGCCGGGTGTGGACTCGGCTCTGTCCCTGGATGGACGCTCCTCTGCTCTGTGCGAATACGGCTCTGCTCTGGATGGACGCTCTGCTTGGCATGGGCTCCGCTCTGCCCGGAATGGACGCTCTTCTGCTCGACGTAGACTCCCCTCTTCCCTGGATGGACGCTTCTCTGCTAGGCGTAAACTCGGCTCTGCCCTGGATGGACGCTCTGCTTGGCGTGGATTGCCCTGGGCCGGGGGGGGGGGTTTTCCCGCGGGCGCGCGCGGCGGGCGGGGGGGGGGGGGGGGGGGGGCGGGGGGGGGTCGCCGGCGCCGCTGCTGCTGCTGTCGCAGCGCCTCCTGCGGGGACGGTCGCGTTGCCGGCGCTGGAGCGGCCTCGTGCATGCCGCCGTCATCGGTGACTGCCCACTGCGCTCCCATGACGAGCGTCATGGTCCTGTTCAGCGGGTGCGTACTGTCGTACTCTTCGTCCACTGCGGTCCGTTCTCCCGTGTTGTTCGGCTCACGAGGCTTTGTCGACATAGTGTATTTGGTTGCGTTTGCCTGGTCTTGCAATGCATTGTCGATTGCGGTATTTCTTTCCCCACCGGTTGTGGTGCTGGCTTGTATGTTGTGTTGTTTCTTGGCTCGAGTTGTGCTGTTCCTTGGCTCCGTGATTTGTGCGGCATGTCTGCTATTTGCCGTGTCTGTGCTTCCAGGGACACGGCCGCAACGGACTAACTCGTCCTGTGACCTAGCCTTTTTCTCTGCACATGTATGCTTTCTTACTTGCTTTGTTTGACTGGCTTGTGTGGGAAGTGGTCTGGTCCGTAATGCTTCGCACTTTGCATTTATTTTCTGTGGATTTGCCTTGACTTTATAATCTATCAGCTTGCCTGGACATATCTTTTTGGTTGGGTCGCTCATGCTCACTTTCAGTTTGACGCTGCGATCCGCTTTCATGGTATCTGTGGTCAACACAAATGTTGCATCATGCCCTGGTTTTAAAATCACCTTTGGCGAGTATGTATTTCTGGACGGTCTTGGTGTAATCAGATTCTGTTGACCCACACGAACTATGTTATGCTTGGTCGGCACTGATTCTCTCTTACCAGCGTCTTTGCCGCCATGACTTGCTGTCATGGCATGCTGCTTCCCCTCAGCCACCTTCTGTCGGAAGGTGTGGCTTCGCGGTCGTCGGAAGGTGTGACTCCGCGGTCCGGTCTTGTCAGAAGGTGTGATTCCACGGTCTGACCGTGTCGGGAGGTGCGACTCCTCAGTCTGATCTTGTCAGAAGATGCGACTCTGCGGTCTGACCATGTCGGAAGATGTGACTCCGAGGTCTGGCCTTGTTGGAAGGTGTGACTGCGCTGTCTGGTCTTGTCGGGAGGTGCGACTCCGCTGTCTAGCCACTGTCCGAGATCCGTTCTTCCGCTGTATGCTGTCCGGTATACGAGACTGGCAGACACTGCCCAGTACTTGTAAAATAATAGCACAGTTGGTACACGAGTAGCTTATCTGGGGTACCACAGGCACACGGATGGTGTGACCCACACGAGCAGTCCGTCTGGTACACAGAATGTTACCACCGGTACACAGAAGTTGCCGCTCGTACACCACGAATGATACCACTGATGCACGAGTGATGTCGCTGGTGCAGGTCTGCCAGTAATGCAGCCGACGGCGGACGCAGCTTTTGGCCGACTGCGGTCAAACCTGTGTAGCCAGTGGCAGGTGTGTCATCTACCGATGACGGGCTATCACCGACGATCGTGACGTGTACAGATACCGACGCGTCGCGTGACTAGCCCGCCAACTGCTGGCCCGCTAACTGACAGGCTCGTGAGGGCAGGGCGAAGGGTGTGATAATGAGTGAGGGAGGAGAGAGGCAGTGAAGATGTGAAACGGGAGCCGTCTTTGAGATCGTCTTCGAAATGATCTCGTTTCTTATTCTTTGTGCCGCAAATCGTCCTCGAAATGATCTCGTCTCATGGTCGCTGTACCGCAGATCGTCCTCAAAATGATCTCGTCTTTTGGTCGCCGTGTCGCAAATCGTCCTCGAAATGATCTCGTGTCTCGGTCGCTGTGTAGCAGATCGGTTGATCTTCGATGTTTTGGTGTAGAGCTGAGGCTGGAGCTTTTTGATGCCGGTGAAGTTTTCTGTCACTGGAACTTGAGCGTTTTCCATGTAAGATATTGGTTTTCCCCATCACATCCGTTCGTGTTTGTTTTCCACGGCTCAGCATCAGCACGCTCGACGGCGGCACGCGGCCTCCTGCACCCGTATCAACCCATGATGCCCCGCGCCCACGGAGGCAGAGCGAGGCTCTCTGAGCCGTCACTAATGCAGCACGTGGCCTCCTACACACGTATCAGTGCGTGACACCCCGCGCCCACGGAGGCAGAGCGAGGCTCTGAGCCGTCACTAATGCTGGGCAGCACGCTGCCTCGGCACCCACATCAGCACATGACACACGCGCGAGAGCGGGGCGAGGCCGGGAGCTGTTAGTAATGGCAATGTTGGTAGACGATCTGATGTAATATAAATATATATATATATATATATATATATATATATATATATATATATGTATATTTTATATTATATATTCTCTTTTTCGACAGTGTGTATTTGTCTTCTGCCTCGTGCACCCACATCAGCCTGTTAAGCGCCACACCAATGTGACTGGAACGAGTCTCTAAACCGCCACATGCGCTGGGCTCATGTGCCGGCAGATACAAGGAACACAACGTTGTCTATTCACGCTCGAATCCTCCATTATGCATTGCTGCACCTGTGTGTGTGGTTGTGCCTGTGCGAGTAGTCATCGGTGTTGGCCGCCGATGGCATCCATCACGCGCGGTGCACCTGCGCCGGCGGCGGCGCTGGTGCACCACTACACGCGACAGGTGACCAGGTAACGAGACGCCGAACAAGTCACCTATCACACCTGATCCGGTGGCGATGCACTGAGCAGGTGACATACACTGAGCACGCGACGAGACACAGCTGGTGACATACACTAAGCAGGTGACGAGACACTGAGCAGGTGACATACACTGAGCAGGTGACATACACTGAGCACGCGACGAGACACTGAGCAGGTGACATACACTAAGCAGGTGACGAGACACTGAGCAGGTGGCATACACTGAGCACGCGATGAGACACTGATCAGGTGACATACACTGAGCACGCGACGCGACACTGAACAGGTGGCATGCATTGAGCAGGTGACATACAATGAGCACTTCACGTGTCACGTGATCAGGCAACATGTGACCAGGTGATGGGATACTGAACTTGCAGCTCGTCACTCGTGATCAGGCGACTAGACACTGAGCAGGGAGCGCGTCATGCGTCACAGCCGAACAGGTAGCAAGACACGCAGGGGAGCCACATTTACAGACACCCATGAGCGGGATTGGATTTGCAATTGGTAATTATGGATGTGGAGAGGACGATTATTAGGGAATTGAATATGGAGAGTACATTTTTTCTTAAAACCTGTAACATCAGAAGTTCAGTTTGCACTTTCCAATGAATCTTCGGCACTCTGTAACAGAGCATGTCATTGTCAAATAACACCATTCTATCTCCGAAACCTGACCAGTTTGGAAGGTTGTTCCGCTACCTGTCGGCGACAGAATTTCAGGCTGCGTACACACCACGGCAATGGTTGCTTTCTGACAGTGAAGCACTGGAACAAAACCTAGGGCACTAATGACCACAGAATTCTGATCGAAACACCCTTCAACCCAAATAAGCAGGTAACCAAATCACTGACTGCTTCATTAAATCCCCAGCAGTTCCGCCTTGGATCCTCGGATTATGCAGCTGTGTCGCTGACTGTCCCGATCTGCGCTCTTGACTACCCCGCCGTCACCGTCCGCTGTCTCACGCGCCTCTGCCCCGCATGGCCTCAGGCGCGGCCATGGTTGAGTCGGCGGTAAGCACCAGCATCGAGTACGACTACCTGATCAAGCTGCTGGCGCTCGGCGACTCGGGCGTCGGCAAGACCTCCTTCCTGTGGCAGTACACGGACGGCATCTTCCACTCGCGCTTCATCTCCACCGTCGGCATCGACTTCCGGGAGAAGCGCCTGGTGAGCGTGGATATCGGTATGCACTGCTGCGTTCCCACCTCCTGCCCGTCCTAATCTTGGCTGGCCGTGTACCATAATTTTCCGAATTTCGTATGTTCAACAGGGAACCAACGTGGCTTCCTCTCCAGCACTTTGGACTAGCTGAGCGACAGCATGCGCGTCGCTCCGTCCCGCAGTCACCGTCACGGAATTCACGTGCGGCTGTCGTGCTGGAGCGGCGTGCCGCTCCGTCCCGCAGTCACCGTCACGGAATTCACGTGCGGCTGTCGTTCCGGAGCGGCGTGTCGCCCGTCGTGCTGACGCACTGCCATTTCAGCTGTACCGCGCCAGAGATGAGAACGGCACCGCCCACGGCAAGAGTCAGCGGGTGCACCTGCAGCTGTGGGACACGGCCGGCCAGGAGAGGTGGGTGTCGACCACCCGGCCGCCGCCACCGCCCTCCGCCCGGTGGTCGGACTGTGTAGAGGCTAGGCGACACTTGGCAGAGGCTGGAAGGTTCGCTGCCGCACATATTGCTTGTAAATAGTATGCGGACGGAGCGGAGAACATCGGCGTCATTGTGTAGGCTAGACGCGAAGCCGGAGTAACTGGATGCCGACTGAAAACTGGCTATTAGCAAGCAAAAAAGAAACAGCAATGTAGTTTTTCTGTGTAGCCTGATAGGACATGCATTAAAATATAGCAAATGTACATTTCGAATGTCATTAATTTTCTGTTGTGAGAAGTGTGATAAGCATTGAAATTACACCTTTTCTGTTTTAGTGATTGCGACAGTCGTGCCAATTGTCCTCATCGTGGCTGGTGTGCGGCAGGCGAGCCATTATGTTACCAGCAGGACGAAATCGTGTTCGTCGCCGCTTCCGCCTGATGATGCCATGTTGTTCTCGGCTCCGTTTGCGTACGTCACCATAGATAGTTTACACGGATGGCTGCCAGGCCTGTGCTGACCTCACAGCTTGGTGAATGGATTCAGATGCTCACCAGGGAAGCTTTGCCGAATTGTACTGTGATTCAAACGGGACCGCCATAATCGAGGACCACCCCAGAGTAATTGTTAGTGCTGAATTAGGATTCAGCATCCATTTTTACCCTAAAAAAACGAGATAATGATTGGCATAGGTCATTGGTAGGAGTAGGGTCCACAAATGAGCACTTTGTCGTTGTCAGAATACCCAATCGCTTACGAAACACGAGAAAATCACGTGTGAAAAGCACGTACACCTTTCACCTCTCATGAGCTTGAATCGAGCCAGGGATGTGCAACTATGACACACTTGAAGAAACGATCGTCATACCTAACACTGTCTCCGTCCTCACATTTATTCATTTTAACCTTCCATTAATCAGGAATTGGAGCAATTGGTGCAATATAAACACCTATAAATGATGTCATGACGCCATATCGACCTGTCCTGAAACGACCTTTGATTCGATTTTCTAACTATACTTTAGTTGTTCATTTGCACGTGCCCAAGGCTTGAGCCAGCTAGCGGCAGCGGTTCGGGCGCTATTCAAGACTGACCAATGGTGGGAGGAAAGCCTCCTCTCCCAGTGACCGTCGAGTTCAGCCACAAACTACCACCAACGAGGCCGAGTGGCCATATTGACGACGTGATGCAAAGCAAGCTCATGAAAGGTGGCGGAAATTAGGACGTCAACTTTCTTCTTCACCTACAAAGATGCAAATCAATGTAGTCCAAGGATTTCTCCTCTCCATTTACAGTCGGTGAAAGTGTTTGCTATTATGCATTTTGTATCCCCGGATACTACGTTGCGGAAACTAAAGCTCGAAATTAATCATGCTTCGAAGTCTGATGAATAATCTCGTATCGCAGCAGCTGTGGCAGCACCAGCCAGTCGCCTGTCTCGTCGCTTTTCTAGTCGGTTGTCTAGTGGCTACTCTAGTTGCCAGCTTGTCGCTAGCTAGTCGGTACCGAGACGGGCATGCCTGGCCCCGCCAGAGTAACAACACGGTTGGAATGCCAGCACTAACCACTAACAGCATGTCGGACGGCGCGGGCGGCGTGCCTCTGGCCACTAACAGCTGACGCTCGGCGGCAGGTTTCGCAGTCTGACCACAGCGTTCTTCCGCGACGCCATGGGCTTCCTGTTGCTCTTCGACCTGAGTAGTGAGCAGTCGTTCCTGGCTATCCAGGGCTGGCTGGACCAGCTCAAGGTTAGCCGGTCTGCTGCGTCCGCTGCACTGCTGTTCGTGTGGTGCCTGTGTCTGGTGCCTGTGTCTGGTGCACGTGGTGTTCGGTGTCTGATGTTGGACGTGTCGTACCTCGTGCGTGTGGTGCCTGTGTCTGGTTGGTTATTGGTTTTACGACACGTCGACCGTTGAGTCATGTAGCGTCGCCAATCTCTCACGCCGATTGGTCGCGGGCGAAGAGTAGCGACAGGTGAGATTCGAACCCACAATCTTTCGATTGCGAGACGAGCATCTTACCCCTAGACCACTCGTCCCCGTGCCTGTGTCTGATGTGTGATGTTGGACTTGTCATGTCTGGTGCACGTGGTGTCCGGTGTCTGATGTGTGATGTTGGACGTGTCATGTCTGGTGCGTGTGGTGTCTGATGTGTGATGTTGGACGTGTCATGTCTGGTGCGTGTGGTGTATGGTGTGTGATGTTGGACGTGTCATGTCCGGTGCGTGTGGTGCCTGTGTCTGATGTCTGATGTTGGACTTGTTATGTCTGGTGCGTGTGGTGTATGGTGTGTGATGTTGGACGTGTCATGTCTGGTGCGTGTGGTGTATGGTGTGTGATGTTGGACGTGTCATGTCTGGTGCGTGTGGTGCCTGTGTCTGATGTCTGATGTTGGACTTGTTATGTCTGGTGCGTGTGGTGTCTGATGTGTGATGTTGGACGTGTCATGTCTGGTGCGTGTGGTGTATGGTGTGTGATGTTGGACGTGTCATGTCTAGTGCGTGTGGTGTATGGTGTGTGATGTTGGACGTGTCATATCTGGTGCGTGTGGTGTTTGTGTTTGTTGTCCAGCGTCTGCTATGTAGGGTACGAAGTCTGACGTTTGACACCTAACGTCTGTTACCTGGCGTCTAATGTCGGTGGGCGCTGCGTGTGGTGTTTGTGTTTGTTGTCCAGCGTCTGCTGTGTAAGGTACGATATCTGACGTTTGATACCTAACGTCTGTTACCTGGCGTCTAATGTCGGTTGGCGCTGCGTGATCATTGCAGTCGATGCTCCCCTAAAACCTATGACCAACTAACTAACTGATGTCTGATGTCTGCTATGTGATGTGTGGCGTCGGATATCTTGCACCGTAAATGTTACGTCTGATAGCTTGTGACTGCGCGACGGGTTTGTGGAAGTAGGCAAATCTACGTAAATCTAGTCTCTGGTGTGAAGGTCACCCAGGCAGAGATCCGGAGGTGACGGTACTGCGGTGTGGAGGTGAGTATTCGAGGTCAAGGGGCGGTGGTGTGGAAGTTAGGATCGGGGATCAGGGAGCGCCAGTGTCCAGAAATTTGTCAGCTTAAGTAGAAGCTAACACTTAACAGGAGCCGGTTCCGACATCCTCAAAGAAAAGTTTTGGCCTGTGATGTTTCCTTTCTGGAATGATACTGGTTTGTCATGGGATTAAAATGGCAGATGAATATAAGGAGACAACTGATGAAAATGTCACATAGTTGGCAGCAGAAAGCTGATTATGAATGTTTTTCATAGAACCTAGCTACAGCTCATCAGTTGATCCCAAAGCTCATGAGATGTGGCCCATTCTCATTTAGATGTTGAATCGCGCTGTTTGACAGTGAACTGCTATGTGATTAAGTGCTCAAGATTCACTGTAAAGTGCAAGCTAAGATTCTGATGTCATAGGTTGTAAAAATATATTATCTCCATATTTGATTACCCTAAGCTTTTCGTCTCCAATTTCCTTCAATTTCCTCTCCAATCATCTCAGTTATCAATCGTATATCTACATTATCGACGTCTTCCAGCGTTCTTAGTCATTCGGTTCCAGTGACATCGTTTCCTCAGTACATTCCGTCGCAGGTGTCAGCGGTGCCCGGTAAGAGCCGAGCTATGTACCAACACACATTTAATGGCGCAGCTGTTCGACTTTTTCACGCTTTCGAACAAAGCTTTCGGTGTACAGTTTCTTGCCGTTTTTGGCGTGTTAACTGGCTGATGAGATGCTATCCAGTCGTTTGGTTTCCCTTTAGTCCATGTGCCATTTGGCCCATTATTCTTCATAAATGTGCCCCATTTTCCTCAGTACGGATGCCATTCCTGCCGATTGGCCTACCCGGTGATTATTCACTTCAGCAAAGCAAAATTGGTGGTGGTGGTGGGGAAATCAGACCCAGAAGTCAGAGAGCGTCGGTGTGGAGGTCAGGGTCGGAGATCAGGGAGCGGTGGAGTTGAGGTCAGGGAGCAGTGATGATGGTCATGCTCTGAGGTCATGCAGCGGAGATGTAAAGGCCATGGCGGGAGGTTAGAGAGCGGTTATGTGTAGATCATGCTCAGAGGCTAAGCAACGGTGGCGTGGAGGACAGGGCGAGAGGCCAGGGAGGGGCGGTGTGTAGGTCAGGCTCAGAGGCCGGGGAGCTGTGATGTGGAGGACAACGTGAGAAGTCAGGGAGCGGCGGTATATAGGTCAGGACCGGAAATTTAGGGAACAATGTGTCCAAAATCATTTTCGTTTGGGCGCGATATATGGATTAAAACTTTTAATGTTTGCTCTCTAAGATGGAAATGAATTATCGAAATGAACATATGCAATGACTGGTAAGCATCCGAATAACACACCTTAAGTGTTGCGCAGTGCCCAACAGCTCTATACAAACCTGAAGCTTACAAGATTCCATGTAGACTGATTCTTATATATTGCAGATGCTTTTACGATCGTACCTGATATGAACTAGTGCCAGATGTAAATAAAAGGGAGCATGGTTGACTAAGATAAATATGTTCGCGTTATGTGTCGTTTTCATCCACGATTTCGGAATTTGGACACAACTTCAGGGCCAGTGGTCAGAGAGCGGCGATGTGGAGGTCAAGGCAGGAGGTCGGGAAGTGGTGGTACGGATGTCCGGTGTCGCTGACAGACAGTGGTCGGTGTGGAGGTCGGGAGGTGGTGGTACGGATGTCCGGTGTCGCTGACAGACAGTGATCGGTGTGGAGGTGGTGGCGCGGAACTACCGTGTCGCCTGCCAGCCGTGTGTGGGATGTCGTGTCGTGACAGACAGTGGTCGGGTAGGTCGGGAGGTGTGGGGGATGTCCGGTGTCGCTGACAGACAGTGGTCGGTGTGGAGGTCGGGAGGTGGTGGTGCGGATGTCCGGTGTCCTGACAGACAGTGGTCGGGTGGGTCTAGGTGGTGGCGCGGATGTCCGGTGTCGCTGACAGACAGTGGTCGGTGTGGAGGTGGTGGCGCGGATGTCCGGTGTCGCTGACAGACAGTGGTCGGTGTGGAGGTCGGGAGGTGGTGGTGCGGATGTCCGGTGTCGCTGACAGACAGTGGTCGGTGTGGAGGTCGGGAGGTGGTGGTGGTGCGGATGTCCGGTGTCGCTGACAGACAGTGGTGGGTGTGGAGGTCGGGAGGTGGTGGCGCGGATGTCCGGTGTCGCTGACAGACAGTGGTCGGTGTGGAGGTCGGGAGGGGGGGCGCGGATGTCCGGTGTGCGACAGACAGTGGTCGGTCTGTTGGTTTTGTTGCGTGATGCCTTAAGTGTTGGGCTGTGCGCATGCGTGTGCTGAAGTAGTGGTAGGTCTAGGTGGTTTTTTACTTCTTGTTGTGTGTTGTTGACAGGTGGTTAGGTCGGATTTGTGTCGGTGTGCTACGACAGTGGTTGTGGTTTGTCATGTCGTGTCGTGCAGTGGTCTTGTCGATTTATGTTGTCCTGACGACGTGTTGGTCATTGGTGCATGTCCGTTCCTGACTAGTTTGGTTTCTTGTCTGACGAGTGTTGTGGTCTTGTATGTCCTGTCTGACTCTGTCTGCTAAGTGTTGTGTTGTGTTGCATGTCGTGTTGGACGTGTTTTCAGTGTGCGCATTTCGTTTCACAGTATTGTCTTTTGTTGTCCTACGAAGTAGTTGAGGTCAGGTGTTGCTGTGTGTCGTGACGACATGTCTGGGGGTCAAGTGGTTGTGCATGTCTGTTCGCTGCACTTTGCCGCTGCGGTCGGAACTGAATGAGATGTCCTAATAACCAGCGTGTTGCCAGTTGAAAATAAAGCGCATATTTGTATTATTGATGATGATAATGCAATTTTCGAAAAAGCTCAGCGAAATTATATCCTCGTTTTAGTGATCCTGGTAGCCAACTCACTGAACAGCGAACACCTAAGCAACAGCGAAGTTGTAGAAATGATAGCCTAAGCATAGCAGATGTAGAGGGGATCGACACAAATCGCCATCATAAAATGCAGTCTTACGAAGAGGCTGATAATATTTTCACTTGGTGATGTTGCGCTCACTGACCACTGTTCGACAGACACACGCCTACTGCGACAGCCCTGACATAGTGTTGTGTGGCAACAAGGCCGATCTGGAACAGCGCGCAGTCAGCGAACAGCGGGCTCGAGCGACCGCCGACAAACACGGGTCAGTATAGGTCCAGTGGACCACAACCACGGGTCAGTGCAGGTCCAGTGGACCACAACCACTGGTCAGTATAGGTCCAGTGGACCACAACCACGGGTCAATACACGTCGAACCGTGGTCACACGGCTGGGTGGTGTTCCATACAATTGCTGTGTCGCAATATGGTGGTGTCAACAATGCCACTATTTGCGGGAGGTGTTGCCGGTCAATGGCCGTGTTGCAGGACGGTGTTGCTGGCCAATGGCTGTGCTGCAGGGGTGGTGTCGCCACCAGTGGCTGTGTTGCAGGACAGTCTCTGTGTTACAAGGGTGGTGTCGCCACCAATAGCTGTGTTGCAGGACAGTCTCGTATGACCATCGCAGACGATGCGCCCCTAAGCCCAAATAACCAACCAACCAGTGATAAATTATTCGCGAAATAGGGTGGAATATACCACTTACTGAACACTGAATCGACATCCTTTCCAAGGAAGTGTCGACATCGTCCTTCTCGGTGCGTGTTTTCATGCCTCGTTTCTAAATGTATTCCATGTACAAGTATCATAATTATGCTCACCATAACGGATCCGGGATCGTGATAACCAACATTCCCTTAGGGCAATTCCAGGTGAAGGGATTACCTATGATGTGTCATGTTATATAATGCCAGTTTATAGCATAGGTGCTTGCATCGTTATCATTGATATCGGTATCCCCAATAGGTACCTTTCAAAACACGCAACACGGGAACAGTCCTATACACGCAATTGTCTCAAAACTGGGCTTGCAGGATTTAACAAGATTTTACTTAACATTACTTCCATGGCGATTTCGACATCCTGCTGCACTCGTTTCGACATCTCACACCTAACGAGAAATCATTATTTTAACACTGAGTCTCTGTGTTACAGGGGTCGTGTCGCCACCAGTGGCTGTGCTGCAGGACAGTCTCTGTGTTACAGGGTGGTGTCGCCACCAGTGGCCGTGTTGCAGGACAGTCTGTATTACAGGGGTGGTGTCGCCACCAGTGGCCGTGTTGCAGGACAGTCTCTGTGTTACAGGTGTGGTGTCCCCACCAGGGGCTGTTTTGGAGGAAAATTTGTTTTTGATATTGGGGGGCAATGGCTTGTTCGGACGGTCTCTGTGTTACAGGGGTGGTGTCGCCACCAGTGGCCGTGTTGCAGGACAGTCTCTGTGTTACAGGTGTGGTGTCGCCACCAGTGGCTGTGTTGCAGGACAGTCTGTGTTACAGGTGTGGTGTCGCCATCAATGGCTGTGTTGCAGGACAGTCTCTGTGTTACAGGTGTGGTGTCGCCACCAGTGGCTGTGTTACAGGGGTGGTGTCGCCACCAGTGGCCGTGTTGCAGGACAGTCTCTGTGTTACAGGTGTGGTGTCGCCACCAATGGCCGTGTTGCAGGACAGTCTGTGTTACAGGGGTGGTGTCGCCACCAGTGGCCGTGTTGCAGGACAGTCTCTTGTGTTACAGGTGTGGTGTCGCCACCAATGGTAGACAGTTTGTTTACATGTGGTGTCGCCACCAATGGCCGTGTTGCAGGACAGTCTCTGTGTTACATGTGTGGTGTCGCCACCAATGGCCGTGTTGCAGGACAGTCTGTGTTACAGGGTGGTGTCGCCACCGTGGTCTGTTGCAGGACAGTCTCTGTGTTACAGGTGTGGTGTCGCCACCAGTGGCTGTGTTGCAGGACAGTCTGTGTTACAGGGGTGGTGTCGCCACCAGTGGCTGTGTTGCAGGACAGTCTCTGTGTTACAGGTGTGGTGTCGCCACCAGTGGCTGTGTTGCAGGACAGTCTGTGTTACAAGGGTGGTGTCGCCACCAATGGCTGTGTTGCAGGACAGTCTCTGTGTTACAGGTGTGGTGTCGCCACCAATGGCTGTGTTGCAGGACAGTCTCTGTGTTACAAAGGTGGTGTCGCCACCAGTGGCTGTGTTACAGGGGTGGTGTCGCCACCAGTGGCCGTGTTGCAGGACAGTCTGTATTACAGGGGTGGTGTCGCCACCAGTGGCTGTGTTGTAGGACAGTCTCTGTGTTACAGGTGTGGTGTCGCCACCAATGGCTGTGTTGCAGGACAGTCTCTGTGTTACAGGGTGGTACAGTGGCCTGTTGGTTTTTAGGTTTCACATGGCCGTGTTTTTGTAGTTGTGCCACCTGTGTTACAGGGGTGGTGTCGCCACCAGTGGCTGTGTTGCAGGACAGTGTGTTACAGGGGTGGTGTCGCCACTAATGGCTGTGTTGCAGGACAGTCTGTGTTACAAGGGTGGTGTCGCCACCAGTGGCTGTGTTGCAGGACAGTCTGTGTTACAAAGGTGGTGTCGCCACCAGTGGCTGTGTTGCAGGGGTGGTGTAGCAGCGTTAAAATAATGTGTTTTTCGTTAGGTATGAGATGTCGAAATGAGGATAGTAGGATGTCGAAATGTGTCGCGAAAGTATGCCAATAAAAATACTTTTCAGTTCTTCAAACTCAATTTTGAGCCAATAGTGTACTCATAAGTGCATGTTTTTCATTTCAATTGTGGGACAGCTAATATAGGGATGCCTATAGCAACGATAACGATTGTGATACCATGCTATCAGCAGATGGCATTGCTTAGCAGACTTCATACATATTATCTGTACCTGGAATTGTGTTACGAGATGCTTGTGTATCACAGTCCATAATGTTAAGCATAAGCATGATACGAAACACTTTTCGAAATTAGTCACGGATACTTCATAAGCACAAATCTACATGCATGATGTCGATACTTCCCTGGAAAGGATGTCTTATTCAGTGTTCAGAAAGCGGTATATTCCGGCCCTATTTCGCTGTGGTGTGGCCACCAGTGCCTGTGTTGCAGCACGTTGTCGCCACCAGCCGCTGTGTTGCAGGCTGCCGTACATCGAGACGTCGGCGGCGACAGGCCAGAACGTGCGCGCCGCCGTCGACCTGCTGCTGTCGGCCGTGATGCGGCGGATGGAGGCGGCCGCCGACCAGGCCACCCTGCCGGGCCGGCGCGGCCGCGCGCCGGACGTGGCGCACCTGCAGCTGACGCCCGACGAGCCGACACGGTGCTCCTGCTGATGGCCGCGACGGACGGCCGGTGTCGCAGAACAGACAGCCGGTCACTGTCGCAGGACAGACAGCCGGGAAGTGTCGCAGGGTCGGCGCACCGACGCGGCGTTCGACTGACGTGCAGTCACGGGATCTTTCGACTGTCGCAGAACCAGCTGAACAATGTCGCAGGGCCAGCTGAACACTGTCGCAGGGCCAGCTGGTCTGCGGATCAGACCGCGACAGCCCGTCGTGTGGCGCAGCTTCCCACTTCGCGGCCGCTGCGGCCCCGGCTGTTGGCCTCAAGTGCAATTACTGTCTGGCTGTCTGCGTCCTGATGTAGGTGTAGCCGGCAGCTGCCGCCGCTGTCCGGCTGGGGCCACGCACCTGCGGCTCACCTGGGCCAGCCATCACCGCCTGCCGCCGAGCCCGGCATGTGCGGGCGGTCGGGTCGCCTGCGGAAGCCAGCGGCCGTATCATGTTCAGGCGTCTCTTTATTGATGTGACGGCTTTTTATCGACACACTCCGGTGTCGTTTGGGATGCGTGACCTGTGGGTGTGCGGTGGTGGTGGTAGTGGTGGTGATGGTAGGCTGCTTCGCCGTCGCGCGAGCTGAGGTGCCGGCGAGCTTTTATTTGGGTGGCCACGAAAAACATTTTTTTTAGCGTCGTTCTTGTATGTAATCGTTATTCGAGTCGCTCGATTATCCGAACCTTGTTCTCACACCGAGATCCTATTCCATTGTCCATTTTGCTGTATCTCTGGCACGTGGTAAGGATAAAGGGGATGAATGCAGTTGTAAGAGCATTCATAGGCGTACAATGAAGCTCAATTTTATTAGGGTCGTCGGGGAATTAGTTGTTAGACACCGAATACGAAGACTGCTTGTTTGTTATTTGGGCTTGATGGCGCACTGGCCTTGATCATACAGCGCCCTGGCAAGAACTACTGAAAAGTGGAAATGCATTTTGCAAGATATTTGCATTTACGCGCTTGTTTGGCATATAAATGGTGATACTTACCATGTTCAGGTTTTCGATAAGTGCATATACACGCCATATGGTATGCATCATTCGAAGTTCCTGGACATTGTCTAGCGGCTGCTTCCTACGTGTGCTTCCATGTCGAGATGTGTCTAGGCCTGCAGAGCTACTCCAGCTACAGCGATCGCATGGCGATGTTGACAATTGGTTGCGTTTAGCGAGTGCAATGGAAATCGGGGACATTTGGTTGTCGGTGTTTTGCGCTCTTCGGTCTGCCATGCCAATCATTTCCGGCATTGCTTGCCAGCGCTGTCGTGCTGTGACGTGGGACGGCTGCCGTCTTCCCGCTGGTGTTATCTGGAATAATGAAAACCACCAAAACCATTTGGTTGACTTTTAGTTGAAAATAGCACGCGCCAGAGTGCGACCTGCAGCAACGCGACCACTATGTTGGCACAAAGTCGACGCAAGGGAAACGCCAGTGTATTCCCGTACACATCTAACAGCAACAGACGGCGCGTCAAAAACAAACAAGATCACCGTCCCTCGACATCTGCCTGCTACGACGGGTGCATCATGCGTACACGAGCCCACCTCGCGGGACAGTCAACGCGCCGGAGCCTTTTCGTCGACTGAACGGGCGGGCGCTCGCCCACCGACAACACTGCGCACCGCAGCCCCGTGCACCGACTAGGCGCTGCTGCCACGCGGCGCAGCGTACATTAAACAGCAAGCACTGGCGGGACGTGGGCGGCGCGTCGAGCGGGCCGCACGCGGACCGCGCACGTCGCTCCGTGGCGTCGCTCACGGCCGTCACGTACGCGCGTCGCCGTCACGGCCCGCTCGACGCGCGCCGCACCGTCGAGATTAGTTGCGCAGCGCGGCGGATTCGCCAGCGCTGCGTTAGCGCGCTACAGCGACAGCGTTATTCACAGTTAGCAGTGCAGCCATGACTCGACGGGGGGCGGAGGCCGCCAGGCGGCCGAGACGGCACCGAGCGCGCCAGTGAAGCGCAACAGCAGAGGTCACCGTGGTGACATTTAGCACACCTCCGGCCACGTGACTGCACGCCCCGCGGCGGTGCAGAGCAGTCAGCTGAAGACCCCGTCCTCTCGCGTCGGCAAAGCTCGTCAGTCCGGCCCCGCGCCAGTCATCCCCAGGCGTCCGACACAGCCGCAGGGGCCATCCTACCCTGGTGTGAGACCATCCGACATAGCGGTGGGATCATGCGAAACAGCCCCGGGGATCATCCGACGCAGCCACGGGAATCATCTGATACGGCGGCGTCGCTCTGAAACGCGTGGAGGCGAGGTCTATTGTTGATTTGCGGGACTTCAGGGAGCCGCTTCTGTCGGCGGCCGCCCGCCCAGCACCTCGTCTTTGACTGTCCACCGCGCCGTTCCTTGTCTTTGGCAGCCGGTCTACTAGTCCTTACTATCCTTGGGCGGGTGGACGAGCCAGCCGATGGCGATGTTGTCGAAGCCGCTGCTAAACAGATTGGGCCGGCCGGGCGCCGCTTCGTCGCTCCACGTCACTGAACACACCATCCGACGGTGGCCCTGCGGTACAACACGGTACATTGTTTTTTCATACGTCACAACGGTCCGCCGCAGCGCACGTCAGTCCGTGAATGGTTCCGCCGGTCTGCCACTGGTCTCATCAGTTTATCATAGAGCATCACTTGTCACCGCATGCATTAGCAGTCATGAGTTATGTATCGCACAATTGTATGATACATCGGGGAGTTATGGTATACATCATGCAGCCACGTTGCAGGTGCGTTCATCACGAGGAACATAGTTTTGTCCGGCGGTCAACCCGCCACACAGCACAGCAGTCTGCTCCATAGACGGTTAGACTTTCGAATTTGTCTTCTTCAGCTTCGAGTGTAGGACTAGCAAGAACAGCACAAAATTCGCTTTGCAATGCGTGCTGACCATACAAGCAAATTAACAAGCACAATCAGCTGGCATCGAATCTTAGGCCATACCCATGGCACTAACACAGGCCCAATTGTTGCCAACCACAGCAAACTAAGTGCACCACGATGTTTCGCTTTCTGGTGTTGCTGGTGAGAAATTAAGAAACCTTTACCTACGCCGGAACATACAGAACAGCCAGGCACTCATATTAATCACGCACTCACGCACGCACGCACGCACACACCATCTCTGCACAGGAGCGCGGATGCTCAGCACCCACCAGCCGGTTGGAGCGCGGCAGGCGCGCGATCCGCTGACCGCCCAGGTCGTACAGCCGGATGTGGCGGTTGTCGAAGGGCAGCGCGATCACGTTGGCGGCCGACACGGCCAGCCGGTTGATGGCCGTGTCGCCGCGGATGGTGGCCAGCGGCGAGCGCATGTTCTTCAGGTCCCACACCTTGCAGCTGCGGTCGTCGCTGCCCGACACCACCTTGTCGTCGCGGCTGAACACGGCCGACGTCACCGTGCTGCCGGCGGCACGGCACGCGTCACGGCGGCGCTACCTACACAGGTGCTACCCACGGCACGGCACGCGTCACGGCGGCGCTACCTACACAGGTGCTACAGCTGCAGTGCTACAGCCTGGTCACTGAGTGGCCCCAAATGACGGCGCTGTGCAGGTGCTACATTAGTGCTGCATCAGCGTTACAGCCGAGTCACTGAGTTGACACAAATGGCAGAAGTGCTACATCAGTGTTACATCAGTGCTACAGCCGAGTCACCGAGTGGCCTCAAACGGCGGTATCGAACTGCGTACAGGAACCAGTGCGGTCCGATTGACTGCTTTGATAAGTCACCGGCGAAGGCGACCCTTTTATCGGTCTGCTTCATTTGGATTTCTACAAAATTACTCCATTGTACACGGTATATACTTACAAAATGATCTTAATTACAGTGATGCAGAAGTTCGGTGAATCGCAGACGATCCATCGAACTTCTGGATCATTGTACGGAGCGTTTTCTTAAAAGTACATGCTGTGTATCATCATAATGCCTTGCATGCAGCAAGCATTAAACACTAAACCCATCGCTGTAAATTGCAATCACGCAACAATATTGGCAGCTGAAAGGCGATGGAGAACAACACTTGTCTGCCGACCGCCTTTCTCAGAAAGCGTAGCATGTAATGGTTGGACACGAAACGTCAATGCGCCTTGTAACCTTTTTCCAACCGCACGACGTCGCGATCTATTACAGACCTAACGTCACAGGACTCGATATGTCAGCTACGACCGAGACGCATCAATCCTCGGACATCATGTCGTCACACACTCACCGGTCTCCAGCCGGTCCCACTCACTCGGTGTGGCCCTGAAAGACGGACACGCAGGGGATGGGCTCGCGGAAGTCCCACAGCCGGAAGGTGGTGTCCTTGCTGGAGGTGACGACGAACCGGTGGTGCGGGTGGGCGCTGACGTGCGTCAGCTCCTGGTCGTGGCCAGCCAGCGTGTTGAGGCTCTCGCCCGTGGTCACGTCGAACAGCTGGGCGGTGCGGTCCCAGGAGGCGGTCACCACCTGTGGACGGGCGCCGTGGTCACAGAGACACCAGTCGGCAGCAGGGTGGTCCGGTCCCAGGAGGCGGTCACCACCTGTGGACGGGCGCCGTGGTCACAGAGACACCAGTCGGCAGCAGGGTGGTCCGGTCCCAGGAGGCGGTCACCACCTGTGGACGGGCGCCGTGGTCACAGAGACACCAGTCGGCAGCAGGGTGGTGCGGTCCCAGGAGGCGGTCACCACCTGTGGACGGGCGCCGTGGTCACAGAGACACCAGTCGGCAGCAGGGTGGTCCGGTCCCAGGAGGCGGTCACCACCTGTGGACGGGTGTCGTGGTCACAGAGGCACCGGTCGGCAGCAGGGTGGTCCAGTCCCAGGAGGCGGTCACCACCTGTGGACGGGCGCCGTGGTCACAGAGACACCAGTCGGCAGCAGGGTGGTCCAGTCCCAGGAGGCGGTCACCACCTGTGGACGGGTGTCGTGGTCACAGAGGCACCGGTCGGCAGCAGGGTGGTCCGGTCCCAGGAGGCGGTCACCACCTGTGGACGGGTGTCGTGGTCACAGAGGCACCAGTCGGCAGCAGGGTGGTCCAGTCCCAGGAGGCGGTCACCACCTGTGGACGGGCGCCGTGGTCACAGAGGCACCGGTCGGCAGCAGGGTGGTCCGGTCCCAGGAGGCGGTCACCACCTGTGGACGGGCGCCGTGGTCAGCAGCAGAGCGGGATCAGTCAGGCGGAATGGTAACCATGGTTTGGGTTAGATTGATTTGGATTGGGCCGAGGGGGCGGACTGGGCTGGGTCGGATGGGGTTGAACTGGGCTGGCGGCGGTGGTGGTGGTGGTTTGGTGCTTTAGGATACTTCCGACCACCGCACCGTTTCGTGCCGAGAACCCAAACTGTCATTATCTCATGGCTGAAATATTAATGTTTTATGTTGTATCCGAGTGCTTACAATTGGCGATAGATTATGCCAAAATTTGCATGATGAAGGAAAATAAAGGTATCTCCAGATACCATGACTTCGGAGTCATTCATCAACATTTGGCGCAGAGACATGTCGACGCTGCGAGGGTTAAGCTAACTACGGCATATAGGATCCAGCATAGAGTACCCAACAAGAACACGGTACACTGTCGGTGTGATGGAACAGCTTGCGCAAGGAGGACGGCTGCTTCCTCTCTTAAATTAACTAACGGGTGGTCAATAAAAAAGGGAAAATTCTGACGTATCCACTACATAATCAATTTGCTTTGCATCAACAAATGTAGGCAACAAATCATGTAATGTGCTCTACATTACGTCTTGGTTCATAAGTGCTCCATCAATCTCGGACATGAGATCTCGCACCTCCGGATAAACTTCGCGGACTGCTTGCTGGATTCGAAGCTTCAGTTGGTTGTCCGACCGTGCCTGCCAGCATCAGTGATATTCTTTTTGTTTAACTATCCGTCAGAAATCTTCCATGGGTCTGATTTGCGGTGCGCAGGGTGGATTCATGGTGCGGGGCATGGCCAGTATCCCTGCCTCCTCCAGCAGTTCCAATGTTTCGCAGGCGTAATAGGCGCCGGCGAGGCCTGGCCCAAGTAGGCCACGAGTAGGATACCTTGCATCCATACTCGCCTGCGCCTGGTACCAGAACCTGGCGCAGACAACTTTCCCTGCACTCTTCGCCGCTCACACAGAACTTGCTCGGGAAAATCACCGATTGTGATAACCCCCGCTGGCTTAGTTCTACTCTGTCATAACTTTCTAGGGGACCTGCTCTCCGACAGGTGCTACATCTTGGGAGGGGCATCACCATCAGCAGGTACATAGAAGCCGGCGTTTGGGGGCATCTGTCCACCGCTGTACCTGGTCTGAGAGGCCTTGGATGAGGGGAGTTGAGTTCGATTCGAAAGGCTCGGAACTCACATGTAAGAGCGGGTTGACTAGAGTTTAAAAAAAGTACGTTGGGACGGATTGGGTGTTACATTGGGATGAACTTGGAGTGGGTTCAAATGCTTAGTTGCCTCTCGTTGGATTTAGTTCAGATGTTATTGTTCTTGAAGAAACACCGGCTGCATATTTATACATAGGGTCCATATTCAGGAAAGTCCAGACAGAAGCCAGACAGGAGACTACATCAAACATTTCCTACGATATTGTTGAACGGATAAATAAGAAACTGAGTGGAGAAACGGCTGTCACCAACCGACACGGCCTATGCTAAAGATTAGGCTGAGGTCGGCTCAGTTCCGTACCTCACGCCAAGTCGGAGCAGGTCAGGCCAGGGACAGTGCCGCAACAGTAGCTGCTCGGCTCGATCGAGCAGAATCAGGTCAGAGTAGCATAGGTGGCTCAGCTAAGTAATGTCTTCAGCACTGGTCAGGTCAGAAAATGCGGAGTCTTCTCAATGCATTAGCAGCATCTGTTGGGCATCACCGGTAAGGTCAAGTCAAGTCAGGGTCTGATGCTCATCAGCACCTGTCCAGCCTCACAAGTTCGGGCAAGATCAAATCAATCAGTGGCTAAACAGTGCCTTGAGTCAGTACCTCGGCGGTGACTATGCGGCGCGGCCAGGTCAGGCTGGGTCAGGTCACAGTCAGCGGCTCTGCAGTACCTGTTCGGCGCCGGCCAGCCAGTCGGCCGCGATGACGACTCCCGTGTGTCCGGACAGCTCCAGGATGGGCGTCCGCAGCACGTTACTGCCGTCCACCGGGCCCTCGCCAACGTCGTACAGGTCCGCCGGGTCAACCTCCTCCTCGGACGACATGGCCCTCTGTCGGTCGGGCATGGGTGTGTCAGCTGATCACTAGGTCCACCTCCTCCTCTGTCCGGCCGGGTCGACCTCCTGCACTGCCTGCACCACTGTCACGCTTAGCCCGCTCCCATGTCCGCGCTGGCTATCCTCTATCTTTCCTTTAGTCTCGCCCCCCCCGCCACACCTACGCGGACCTCGATGTTGATGGGCCCTGCCTCCTTCCCTTCTCACTGACCTGTGCTCACGCTGACATACTCACTGGCGATGTGATCCCATACTCACCCGGTGCCGATGTTCACTTCCCCACTCACCCCTGGATTCATGTTGGCGCCCTCTTCAGCCCGTCCCTTCAACAGCCTCCTTCCCACCCCCTGTCCATGTTGACTGCCACCGCAAAACGTTCCACAATTCCCACCACTCTTATGTCCATATTGACACCACTTAATACACTCCTACACCCTCCATACAAACCGGTCCTGTCCCACAAAGCCCAACCCCATCACCCGTTTAACTTAACTCCTACTCCCACGCTGTCGGCTTCCGCCCTAACCCCTCACCTGAACTCCTGCTTCCATGCTAACAGCTCCTGCCCCACACCCGTTCACCTTAACTCCTTCCATGCTAAAGGCTTCTGCCCCACACCCCAACCCCCTCACCCATTCATCTACACTCTTGCTTCCATGTTAGTGGTGGTGAATCGGTACTTTACGGCGCGCCGACTACTTGGGTCATTTTGCGCCCATGTCTTCATGTTGGTGCAATTATATCTTAGTGTATTTTCCCTCGTGTGTATTGCTTGCCCTTCCACCTCTTGGACGAGCTGTTTGAGTGGCATTGAAGGGGTTGCTTGGATCTTAGCCTTTCCGAAGCATTGTGAATTGGAAGAGTTGGCTAGGCTTCGCTTTGGTTACATTAAATTATGTTAAACTCTCTCATTTTTGGGGTACTGCTTATAGAATACACGAAGTCCAATTCAACGAATGTCCAATTGCGAAGTATCTTGACTTAGTAATTGCAGTGTGACACACTTGCCACAGGTTTTCTGGATCTACCCCATATTCAAGCAGGGGTGGAGTTCCTTAAACATTTGGTGGAGCCTGGGCCCCACCATCTTTGTCTTAGTCTCACGAACTTCTTGCTCTCTTAACTGGGGTGGGCCCTAACACCCTATGGGGTGGGCCCCACCAACCAAATTTGTAGTACGCATTGCCTCCATGCATTGGGCCCGGTAAATAATACTCGTACTTTAAAAATTAAATGATTTTGGTGCAATAATCTTATTCTGAATAACAAGTTGTGCCATGGGGGGATCTGGGGTAGATGGGTGGGATTGACGCCAGTAGGTGTGCACTGACCAGGTGCCACATGATGGACACTTGATAAATAGTGGAGGATCACTCGCGGGACTCGCCTTCGTGTCCATGTCGACATCCCTACCCACCTCCGGCCCACTTACCCCTGTGTCCATGTCGACATCCCTACCCACCTCCGGCCCACTTACCCCTGTGTCCATGTCGACATCCCTACCCACCTCCGACCCACTTACCCCTGTGTCCATGTTGACGGCCGCCTGCCAGACGTGAGCCGTCTGGTCGCCGGAGCCGGTCAGAACCAGGTCACGGGTCGGGTGGAAGCGCACCGAGTTGACGGAGCCGTCGTGGCCCTGGTACTGCAGCAGACATCGGCCGGTGTCCACCGACCACACACACGCCGTGTGATCTGCGACACGGCCGGCCACACTCAGTAATGACTCAATCATAACAGTTATTGGAGTTTAGGGGCGCATCGACTGCGTCGGTCATTCAGCGCTCTCAATCATAACAACTTGGACCATTTTCAATCGTTGACGTGCTGTCCGTTAGAGAAGCTCTAGCATCATCCCTCCCACTCCACTCCGAATTAGGAGCAGTGAATGGCGGGCTGTCAGGACCCACTACTTGTTGGGGATTCAGGGAGACACTGAGGAGTGTCTCATCCTGATCGGATATCGAGGATGAGCATGAGATCACCCTCCCTCTCCCCACCGATCAGAAAAGGGTGCACCATCAGGAAGGCTTTACTGCATCTATTCGAATCATCTAGCCAACGGCGCCTTCGAAAAGACCCAAGTGCGATCCGTCACCGCAATTATATGCGAAAGGAACCCTTCTGAGAGAAATTGGCGCCGCCTGGAGAGGTTCGAATGCAGCCTCCCGCGCCGAACTTTTTCTCAACCACTGACGTCCGTTGACGAATGTCCTCCCCCCCCACACCGTATTCGATCAACATTTATGGACCATATATGTTTTGCTGTCACTGCTCACCTTTCCCAACACTCTCCACACTCCAATTAGGAGTCATCTTGGTGTTGACTCCACACTCAAATTATGCAACCAGCATGGCTTGGCCCGGCCCACTGTCTCAGTACGAGTTACATATCCAAAAGCTGGTGATGAGATTTTATCAAGCCTATCATCAGCAAGTTGCAAGCCTAGCATCAAGTATGAAGCCTCTCATTGTAGGCACCGCCTACGTGGTGCTATTATGCTGTAGATTGTACATACGGTGCATATCAGTGAGGAGCATATATCGCTGAGAACAGCACTTCAGAAAGGAAGTCCATAAGTCGTTCCGGTTGGACATTGCTAGAAGCGTCGGACAGAATATCACAAAGTGAATCTGCCTGTTCAAATTAATTTTAAAGAATCCAAAATGACGTCTACGCTCGTCAGCGTAGAGGACACCAGATTAAAACATGGGGAACTGTCAGTGGCGCACAACATCTTGAGCACAGAGGTGTGTTGCACCGCACAATACATAACCGTGGGTGGCATAAGTATACCCAACGCAGAGGCGGTACAATGTGCCCTCTTCTTGTCTATGCTTACGACAGGACTAGCTCAATGGTCTCAGACGTTGTTTGATGGCTCGTAGTTTGTTCGCCGGTGTCGCGTCCCACATTGCCTGCCACTTGTCTGGGAGGAAGATGGACACATCTCGGCAATGGTCCGTGGCAGGGAGTGGCAGTGATCGAGTGCACGATCATGATCAATTCGCCGCAGCATCCGCCAGCTCGTTTTCAGAAATACCCACATGGCTAGGAAGCCAACACAGAATGTCGTCTCGTGTTGTGCATAGTGGTAAGACGGCTTAGAATATCACGCAAAAGAGGGTTGGACGGATAAAATGTGATCCGGGCCAAAACGCTGCTTAAGGATTCGGTGAAAATAACATATCGATCGCCCTCTGATGCTTAGATATAACATAAAGCATTCGAAGGAGCGATAAGTTCTGACAAATACACGTAGGCACACTTCCGGGGTGAAAACGATCGAGTGGCAGAGCCACAAACAAAAGCGCTTCCAGCGCCGTCCTCTGTTCGAGATCCGTTGGTATAATACCATGACATTTATAGTGGAAAAACTGTAATTATGGAAAATGACCCAAGACAAAGGATAAAGGGCTTCAAAACGAAAACATGCCGTAGAAGAATGGAAAATAAGTTTATGTACAGTGGCATGCGACATCATACCCAGTGGTATATTTTCCATCCAACTTTTAACGAGTTAGTAATCATTGAGCTCTACCCATGAGGTAGGATATTTTAAGTGAAACAAAAGTACAGTTGACAACTTGACTATTACGTGTTGCATGGGTGTCGAAGTGTATCACATTCATAATTATACATCCCAAACTACGTCTCTATTTCATTTCTTATCGCCAGATTAAGTACCGATTTCAGTACAGCCTGTT
>JAOTOM010000818.1:32500-46389 GCA_034440615.1 Ashinkailepas kermadecensis
CCGGCTCTCGTTCCGGCTTCTCTTGCAGCAGCTCCAGCTCCTTGTGCACTAAAACACACCGCAATCGAAGCGATAGGTACTCGCAATGTGTGCACCGAAACAAACGGTATGTGCACCGAAACAAACGGTATGTGCACCGAAACACACAGTATGTGCACCGAAACACTCATGTGGAACACCCACACATAAACACACGGTATGTGCACCGAAACACTCAGGTGGAACGCCCAGAACGTACAGATCAAGGGAAGTCATTTCTCTCGGTTTTATTCATTCCAGGCAATGCCTTGGCGCAAACTACTTTACGTTGAACCGAATGAGTACTGTTGAAATGCTTTCGAGAGTAAAGACCATTGAGAATGTTACATTAAGCTTTTGATTTGAATTCAACTAAAGGGAGAAGGGCAGCAACTCCAGAGGAATGTTATTGTTCAGAAAGCGACATCAACGGAACTGCCTAATATATCAGTTTTCACTACATTGAACCGTGCAACAAGTGCGCCAGAACAGCTATAATACCCCCCCCTATGGACCATACACAGTCGATAGAAGCAGGCGAGATGCTGTCTCCATACGCAAATTTGTCCATTTCATCATGACAGTAAGCAAACCAGTTCGCACAGCAGGCATGCACTAAGTTCTGTACAATGTCCATCAGCTGCTGCTGAAACCATACCTAATGTGTACAAAATGTGTGATGGAGAGGGGATGATGCATTGGGGAATAACATATAGCATCAAGATGCTTTGACAACTTACGTGCAATATTTTCCGCGCACACTGCTTCGAATTCCTTCTCAATTTGGAAGAAAAGTTCGTTTAAACGGGACCTGGAACATGTGATAAACAAATTAATACTATTTACATACAATTGCATTTACGTTAACGTGCAACCACCAAGTGATGTGCTCAATTTACATTACTTTCTTATATAGCTTCTCAGTTGGGAAAATTCCCTGTGGGAGCTGAATTGCAAGCAACGTCAGCGCTCGCCATCCGAGAGCAGATCAATGGGAAGGGGAGGAGGGTACGAGGTACACATATACGAATGGGAATGGGAGGAGGGTACGAAATACACGTATTAGTCATGGTCTACTCATCGCATTTCGCCTTCCCATCCCAGCGATATGTCTTCATAGATTCATGCGAACATAACGACAAGAGAAGCTACAGCCCTTCTCGGACGGCAACGACGGCGAAATGCCCTGGGTAGGTGGGGTGGGGTGGGGTGGGGTGGGGTGGGGTGGGGTGGGGTGGGGTGGGGTGGGGTGGGGTGGGGTGGGGTGGGGGTAGGTGGGGTGGGGTGGGGTGGGGGGTGGGTGGGGTGGGGGGGGGGGTAAAATGTGTAATTCGCTTCCCATAGTCGGGCGAATCGCAAACTAGAGGAACATCTCTGATAATATCGTCATCTGGAGTCAGACGAAGGAGGAAGCCGACTAGCCGCTCACAGAGGTGGTCATCAGCGCACAAGACCTGGAGTCAGTGTTAAATTATTCGTAAAATAGGGTGGAATTTACCACTTTCTGAACACTCAATCGACATCCTTCTTCAAGAAGTATCGACATCCTGCTTCTTGATGCGTGCTTATGAAGCCTTCGTATCTCCTTTCCAATATTACCTCGTTTGTTATGTATCATGATCATGCTCTCGATAAGGGATGGTGATACACGATCGTTTCGCAATGCAATTTCAGGTAAAGGTATTATCCATAATGCGGTATGACATACGGCACCAGTGTATGGAATGAATAAGTTTTTTTCCTCGCTATCCCGAATATAGCTCTTCCTAACATATCAAAATCAAAACAACTGATGAAAGTACAACCATTGGCTCAAATTTGAGTCTGAATGACATCAAAAGCATTTGAAATGACACTAATTCCATGACAAATTTCGACATCCTACCGTGTGCGTTTCGACATCACACACCTAACGAAAAACCATTACTTTCACACTACCTGGAGCTCATGCGTCACAAGCGCCGCAGTGAACGGTTGAAGCCTAACCAAACGTCAGTCACGTACTTCAGCAACGTTGTCGCGCCACAGGATCTCCAGATACTGACAAAGCTGCAAAGTGCCAGATCTCCTCCCACAAAGTGCCCATATACTTTGACTCAATCAGAGAAACCGAGGTGTGGGTAGATGGCACCAAGAAAGGCAGACTGAGAAAGGTGGTGATGCAACTGGGCCCGCAGAAAACATGTAGCTGAAAACTGGGCCCGTAGAAAACAGGCTTGAAAACATGTAGCTGATCAGAGCCATGCACTGAACAAACCAGAACGAAACTGCTCTCAGATTCAAATCGAAGCAGCAGCCGCGGAGAATGTGGTGTGCGTCGGAGCCGCGTGATGCTGTACGGCCTGCGGTCGTACAGCATCACGCTTCGACTGTCGTGGACCGCAGGTACCTCGCGCCGACGTTGAACGGCAATCGCTAGACAAAGACCCCACGGAACGAGAGGAACAAAGTGAACCAACCGCGGTACCGGTTGGTTGGTTGGTTATTGGTTTAACGACACGTCGACCGTTGAGTCATATAGCGTCGCCAATCTCTCACGCCGATTGGTCGCGGGCGAAGAGTAGCGACAGGTGAGATTCGAACCCACAATCTTTCGATCTGCGAGACGAGCATCTTACCCCTAGACCACTCGTCCACGCGGTACCGGAACAGCGTCTATCGGTCTATCGGTCTGGACACAACGCCACAGGCGACTTTCTCTCGAGGCTCCCACCGCACTCGCCAACACCAGACCAACGACCCGACACAATCCGCGCACAAACGCACGACGCCGTCGTCGCCGGCAAGGTGCGAGTCGCCACTGCAGCCGACTAGTCCGTGCGGCAGTTGGTCGGCGAGATCCGCCGCGGGTACAAGTCGGCCGAGGACGTGACACAACCACCACAGGACACAACGGTGTTCAACGGGCTCACCGACATAGACAGCGCCATGCATAGAGACCACAGACTAGTCATTCCTCCAGCCAGGTGACGTCAGACTCGTTCACACGACCGTTACACAGGACTTGTGAAGAGCATATGCACCCCTAATCCAGCTGTTGGTTACCAGGCATGGACGCAGCCGCAGAAAAACATCTGCCGGAATGCATTGTCTACCTAGCCGCCACATCTTCAGTGGAAAGACCGCCGGCACGGGTGTCCGACCTCTCCAGTGGGTCCTGGCAACACCTGCATCAAGTTATATAGCCCTATCCCGGACGTGGGGTGCACACACGTGGGACGTGGGATACACAGTGGTCGAGTTCGTGAAGACCACGGCAGGCTGGGACAGGAACCGAACCACAGATGCACGCGTGCCTGTCATGCATAGTCTTCTCAAACTTCGGACGTGCGGGCCGGGTCGACTCTGGCAGCGGCCAGCCGTTCAATTCCGAGTGCTTCCCGGCGCTCGCACACTGCGTGGGATTCCGCCACCACCGACGCCCTCACAATGGGCGCGATCAGAGAGCCGAGGCAGTCATAAAGACCGTGTTTCAATCATGCCTTCTCGGAACCTTCACATGCAGCAGGCAGTCAATAAGTGCCCACGGAACTGCCATGTCGGTCAAGTTAGTTATTGGAGTTTAGGGGCGCATCGACTGCGTCGGTCATGCAGCGCCCTTAACGCCACTCCACAGGCCGACATCTGGCCATGCTTCTCTTGAACGACCAGGCTTAAACAATCCGTTTGCCGACCCAATCACCGAATAGAACTTCTGGCTAAACAGAAGTATGAACAGCTCATGCCAGAGCCAAAGCTGTTAACGTGTCGACATTTCCGCGTCGCTTTGCAGCGGATCGGGCCTTGTCGTTCTTTTGGCCGTTCTGAATGAGCTATGCCGCGTTGAAGCATGAATACCTCTTTGTAGATAGATGAAGGAGGGAGGGGTCGGCATGATCACTCGCCAAGACTAAACATCCTCTTTGGAATGGAGTGTGTATAGGGGTAGGGAGAGAACACCACGAGAGACAGCAGATGATGACACTGGTGTGGACCTGATACCAGGGCAGGGTTCGAAAATCAACCATGCGGTGGATTTTGGCATATAGAACCCTCTTCAGGAAATCATCCTCTCTTTCTTGTTGAAGGATTGAATGATTGAATGGTGTTACTTGAAATGGGTGCAAACATATCGCTCTTTGACAAAAACCCAAAACCTCACTGGCAAGTACAAAAAGGAGCTTGTGACGTTGCAAACAAAAAAGTGTCTTCTCAGAGGCTGATGGCTCTGAAATTATCCTCTCCAAATCAAAGATTACAACACATAAAGCCAGCCAGCCAGTGCCAGTGGTGGTGGTGGTGGGAGTGGGCAGGGGACAGCTGATATGACCCGTGCTGACCTCAGTCGGGGCGGCAGCACAGACTGGTCCGACTCGCTGTCGAGACGCCCGATGGGCCCACAGGCGCCGCCGCCGCCCGACTCCGGCTCGTGGTGACGTATGCGCGGCATCGAGATCTTGATCGAGCGTGGCGTCTTGGTGGTCGGGCCAGCTGTGTGAGGCATTTCCAGCGGCATGGCGCCCCCGCCGCCGGTCTCACCCCTGCCAGTGACGGGTGAAAAATTATTCATATGTTGTCACAGCATATTCTGCTCTCTCACGCCATCACACAAAGCGGCAAAACAACAGTCCTAGTCCAGGCAAACAACAGCAGTCCAGTCCAAAACAGCAGACACCACCAGCATCCTCGTTGGTTATTGGTTTTACGACACGTCGACCGTTGAGCCATATAGTGTCGCCAATCTCTCACGCCGATTGGTCGCGGGCGAAGAGTAGCGACAGGTGAGACTCGAACCCACAATCTTTCGATTGTGAGACGAGCATCTTACCCCTAGACCACTCGTACCCCCCCCACCACCAGCATCCTCAGGTTGCACACAACTTTAGCTGGTCCTCCTATTCCTGGCACCCAACGCAAATTTAAATGAGAGATCAGTGGCACCACATTCATGACAGCCAATGTGCTGTAAGAACAGACAATGTAAGGACCTCTTACTCCTCTTATTAGAAAACATGCCTGTGATTAGCATCAACAATATCAAGTTCTTCACAAAGAGTGCAATGCAAATCATACAAGTAATCTGACAAGGTTTTTGATTCTTCCCTATTTAAATTATTGTGCTTTAATATGGGGAAACAATTTTCCAACACAATTAGACAGAATTGTTAAAATACAAAAAAGGGCTTTAAGAATCATAGATAAACAGCACTATGCATACCCTACAAATGAATTGTTTGTGAAATATAACATTCTGAAGTTCCCTCATATTGTGCATGAACAGAGCATATTACTACTTGAAAGATTTTTTAACCAAACATTACCAATCACTATAATGAATATGTTCCAGTACTCATCACCAAGTAATTTAAGGCACGCTGAACATTTCCATGTACCTTTTAATCGAAATCCTATAGACTTCATTCCATACCATTTATAGCACCAAGAACTTAGAACAGTATCATTGGTACAAAATTTCCTTCCTGCAATCATGTGCCTATTAAGAAACAAGATATAAAAAGTTATCAGAGTTCATTCCATTAGCTCATGTATCACAAATTAACTGGTGATCAAAATTAACCTTGATCATTTGCACACTGCAAAATGTGTGCATGCGTGTATACTTATGTATGTGCATGTTAGTATATGTGTATGTATGTATATTTGTATAGATATGTGAGTACACATGTGTCTATGTATGTGAAATATGTGTAGGTGTACATGTTTCATGTGTGGGCATAGGCAGGTTTGTGTGGTTGTGCATGTGTATGTACATGATCCAACTTCTCCATTTTCCCTCATAACACATTTCACTTTGTGGCCCCAGGAGCCCTTGGTGTTACTAGCTTGCTACCTAGCTGAGGTGTTCCTGGGGCTACTTCTACTAATAACTGGTGGTGGTCTATCTGCAAACAAAAGAAAAAACAGGATGCAACCATCTGTATTGAACAAGCAGACAAATGACATATGTATTAGCATCCTGAGGCATTCCTAAGCTGGCTGTCCTAACTTTTGAATAGCTGGCGATTGAAAGCCCAATATCAATCGAACCTGTAATAGTGCGTGTAGCCAAATAGGATAGGCTGCTGCATACGAAACAGGGGTCGACATTAGAAGGGGAAAAAAGAGAAAAAAGGGCATACAGATTGTTGTCACAGGACTGTGATGTTCACTGCTAGATAAATTAGTGTGGATTTTATTCAAACTGTCTGCATTGCACTGCATAAGCTTCAGAGGCCCAGATTGCCCAGCTGCAAGTCTGCTTGCATGAATACACTGCTGATATTGATCTGTGTCTGTTTCACTTTGCTGCTAGCTTGATGTTCACCTACCTTGCTTGTGTTTGTGCATGCTGCCATCTTAATCAGTGCAAATTGGTAGTATTTGCCTGTTTGGATTCTCATTGCTTATTGCTGCCAGGCTAATGTTGCCAGAATTGTGTTGCCTGTTGCTTCCATTGCCAAATCACACATGTGTATGTGGGGACAGAATGAGCGTCTGCGTCCGATGGTAGCTGAATTAATTAAATGTCCTGCATACACAACGTCACCTCTATGGTGTGTTTTGAGTGCTTGCAAACCATGGTGATGGTTTGCATTGCAGTTAAGAACATGCGGACCCATGTCACATTTTGTTGAACTATATTTGGCATTATTGCACTCTAAGATATCCAACAGACAAAGGTATTATTGCAGTGTAAGGTGACCACAAGACAAGACAAGACAAGTTTTACACACATTTTGACTTCACAAAGCATACCAAGAGGTTAGGGTTGGCTCAGTTAGATTAGGTTAGCATTTTGTTCTAAGGTAGAAAATTTGACCAAAAATGGGGGGGATTTTATAATAAAGTTTTTATTTCAAAACCATTCAGGCTAGGTTAAGGTAGGTTAGGTATCATAATTTTAAAAATTACAGAAAAAGTGCTTGGAAACTTTCCATTAAAAATATAATTTGTATTGCATGGACAGCTAGATTATGTGGTATTATTGCAGATCAAGGTACTTTTGATTCTTTGATTCTTTGATCAAGGTACTTTGATACTTTTCAAACACAATGTTTTTCAATGTGATGAAGACAAGGTGACCACTCATTTTCTCCTCAAATGATTATTTTTCAGTTGGCAAAGAAATACATGATCATATTCTTCACTCTACACATATACCTAGCCAATCTCATATAATTATCCATGCATGGTGTGTCACAGACATGATACAAAACTCTTTCACCTAAAAAACCATATGTTCCTGGCATAATTCCACATTCATTCCAGACAGAGAACATTTGCAACCACATGCATCCAGAACACTCAATCAAAGCTGGAAGTTCCCGGTGATGCTGTTAGTGTTAACTGTAGAGCTAACAATGTTCACCAAGATGTGATGGTGTCACAGTAAATTTGGAGATCAAGGTAAAACTTGATTCTTTGGATTTCTAAATACAATGTTTTGATGTGGTGAAGTTGATGCAACCATTGATTTTCTCCACAAATGATTACTTTGAAGTCAATGGAGGTCAATACAATTGATGATGTCATAGGCAAGATATAGAGGAAATGTACTATGATATAAATGGTAGGTAGTTCATGAGTCAATGCTGCAAACATTTACATACCTTAATGGGGTCATCCGGGCTGTGGCTCGTCCGTTTGTACCTCAAAGGTGTCGGACTGACCAGCAGTGTTCGGACTGTGGCTTATAAAGCTTCGATACTTTGAGAAGGTAGGTAATTATGAACCTTGTGGTGGTGGAGTTACTTATTTGGGCTTTAGGGCACGTCGACAACTATGGGTATATGGTGGTAGTGGAATGAATTTAAAAAACAAATACTGACAGACCTTGGAACAATTTGAGTGAATAGCCTCGCTGTGAATGACTGAAAAATACAAACTTGTGTGACTGTCCTCAAATGAAAGCTTAATAATTGTGTGAGATACTGGAGCTCAACCCACACATTGCAAAGCTAAACTTACACTGATACATGGAGTATCTTGTGCATGGCTGCATCTGGTTTGTCTCCCTAAATTCTGCTCAGTCAAGAATTGAAAAATGACTTGAATAAATAATTGAAAAAAATTAAATTAAATTAAATTAAATAACCTAACCTAACCTAACCTAGACTAAGATAACATAGCATAATATATTAAATATATTAGAGCATAATAACCTAACCTAGACTATGATAACATAGCATAATATACAAAATATATTATAGCATAATAACCTAACATAACCCAACCAGAAAACCAGAATTGTTCCAAACAAACCTTTTGCCACATCATCAAATCCAGGCACCATCATTAGAGCTGCTGTTAACGTTAACATCATCACAAGGAACCTCCTGCCTTGATCGAAGGTTACCAACTCATCTGGCTGCAAATATTCCTTGTTGTGAATAAATATGGAATTAAGCCAGAAATATAAGGTTTTTGATGTCAAAGAGTATTGAATTTAGTGCATGAAGTGTTCAATTTCTTCTTTATCATGTCTGTGACACACCAGGTACTGATAATTATATGCAATGGCCTATATTTGTTGAGTGAAGATTATGATGGCGTATTTCTTTGCCAACTGAAAAGTAATCATTTGCAGAGAAATTGAGTGGGGGGGGGGATGCATCAACTGAATAGGTTATACAGCCAGAGAATATGAGTGGTCACATCATCTTTTTCACATTAAAATACATTGTACTACACAAAAATAATCCAAACAAACAAGCCATGTGAAGCCATGTGCAGCCATGCATATCAGTGCAAGGAGGATTTTGTTGTGCACAGGCTGCACTCCAGTACCTCACAAAATTATTACGACTTCTTTTGAGGACAATCATGCAAGTTTATAATCGTCTGACAACAGTGTCATTCCCAGTGCGGTTACTTGCCCGAATTGTTCCAGGGTCTGCCAGTATTTGTTTTTGAAAGAGTTCCACAGCCACAAGATACATAATTTCCTCCTCAAAGTATCAAAGCTTCATAAGCAGCAGTCTGAGCACCATGCTGGTCAGTCCAATTCCATTGAGGTACAAATGGACAAGCCACAGTCCAGACCATCCCATTAAGGTATGCAACTGTTTGCAGCATTAATTGATGTAGCATATCTTTACTTTAGTAAGGCCTTTGACAAGGTACCCCATAAACAGTTAATGATGCAGCTTCAGGGCCATGGTATTGCAGGTAGCATCCTAAAGCAGATAGAGTTGTGGCTTTCAGATACAGCAGAGAGTGATGCTAAATGGTACAAAGTCATCATGGCAAAATGTGCTTAGTGGAGTCCCCCAGGGGTCAGTACTGGGGGCCACCATTGTTCATTATATTTGTAAATAACATTGAAAGTGGCCTAAGCAGTAAGGTTTTGAAATTTGTGGATGATTTGAAGGTTTTTAGGGCAATAACAGGATACCATGAGCAGGTCTCGCTGCAGAAAGACGAGCTTGTGAAGTGGTCCGAAAAATGGCAAATAAAATGTTATTTTGATAAGTGCAAAATCATGCATGTAGGTAGGCAGCATATCAAGGCTTCATACTTGATGGGTGGCCAAGTACTATCTGTGACTCAGCAGAAGGACTTAGGGGTTATTTTGAACACAAAATTGGGGGCATCAGAACAGACCAAAGAAGCCAGGAAGAAGGCACTAAGAATGCTTGGGGAAATAAATATAAATGTATCATACAAAAGTGAGGAAGTCATCAGGAAGCTTTACTGTGCATGTCAGGCCACATTTGGAAAACTGTGTCCAAGCTTGGTCCCCTAGTTATGAAAAAGATTGTTGGCTTTTAGAGAGAGTACAAAAGAGGGCAACAAAAATGGTTAATGGTATAAACAACCTGGCATGAGGAAATAATGAAGAAATTGAATATGTTTTCACTTAGATATAGAAGGCTGAGAGGAGATCTCATCGAGGCCTTTAAATTTGTTCATGGTCAGGAACAGGGATATCTCAGGGAAATGTTTGAAGTTAACAGAAATGATGCAATTAGAGGTCATCAACTCAAAATTAAAGTTAATCACAGCAGGACAAGGTTAAGACAGTCTTTCTTCACCAACAGGGTAGTAGAACATTGCAACCAGCTGCCAGAAACCATTGTCAGTAGCAGCACACTGAACATCTTTAAAAACAGCATAGACACTCATAAGAAAAGATGGCTTGCTTTTTGGTATTCCAGGGAGGGCTGATGAACAGATTTGGTGGGCAACTGGTTCAGTATCCAGAGTGCAACCAAGAATGGCCCTTGTGGCTCATAGTTGCACTGATCTTTTATGTCTTTATGTCTTTACCTAAGTCATAAAATACAGTTAAAATCATAGCACATTTTCTATATACAATACCTATGACATACCTAGGTAATAAATTAGGTATTTTTGTCATAGAAGGTGTTTCTTGAATTTTTGGATTTTTTTCTCTTCAGAATATGATGTTTATGAGCATCACTAAGAAGATGCGACCATTCATTTTCAGCGCTGATGCTTACTTTTCAATTTGAACGATGACGTCACAATGGTACTGTTTGATGACGTCATACATTTGGCACGGTTCACATACCTTAATGGGATGGTTGAAGTAGCTTAATCTAATCTAATCTAAGGTAATCGTCATGTTCATAAACATCATATTCTGATTTTTTTTCTTTAAAAAAACACCTTTTATAAAAAAAAATTTACAGGTTATTTAAGTTAGTTTATGTTAGGTTAGGTTATTAGATTAGATTAAGCTACTTCAACCATCTCATTAAGGTATGTGAACCGTGCCATACATAATGTCATCGTTCAAATTGAAAATTAAGCATTAGCACCAAAAATGAGTGGTCACATCTTCTTAGTCATGTTCATAAACATCATATTCTGAATTATTTTCCCTAAAAAATTCCAAAAAAACCTTTTATCAAAAATTTACTGGTTAGTTTAAGTTAGCTTAGGTTAGGTTAGGTTAGGTTGGGTTAGATTATATTAGATTAAGGGTATTCTTGTCTTAAAGGGGTTTTTTGGTTTTCTTTTGCCTTTATTAACGGGATTGGAAACTTTCCAACTAAAAAAAATACCCAAAACCCCCCCCTTTTTAAAAAATAAACCCCCCCCCGGATAAAAAAACGCTTGTTTTGAAATTATAATATATAAGTTTATATTAGTTTAGATAAGAGTAGATTGTATTACGTTAGGTTAGGTTTTCCTATTTAATTATTAATTATCATACTGGTTGTTGGAAGTCCTGAGGAAAGACAAGACCGAACAGAAGCACACTCTTTTAAATATCACTTTCGCGGTCTGTCACGATAAACATTACGCTTGTGTTTTTAAATTAAAATATATGAGTTTATATTAGTTTAGATAAGAGTAGATTGTATTATGTTAGGTTAGGTTAGGTTAGATTTTCCTATTTAATTATGAATTATCATACTATTTGTTGGAAGTCGTGAGGATTCACGAGACCGGGGTCACAGGGGTCACTTTGAGGTCATCAGTTTGAAAATGGCTTCGGTGTGTGTAGGTTGTGATCCAGTGCCATATGATATTATCAAACTTTGTTATAAGGACAACCAAGCGAGCTTAGACTTCCTTAGATGCCACGGAGTTCTTCCTGCCGTAGTTGTCTGCTCTAAGTGTTCCAAGGCCTGCAGGTTGCAGGAGAGTAGGCATCGGTGGGAGTGCACCGAGACGTTTTGTGTCGCCAGAAGGAAGGAGAAGAGGTGTGAGTTCGTCACAAGCGACTACAAAGGAACTTTCTCGACGGAACCCGCCTGGAACCGTGGTAAGTTGTGTGTTTTATTAATCTGTGGTTAGATAAAGCAGGGACCATCTCATTAAGGTATGTGGACGTTTGTAGCGTTAGCCAATCGAAGCCTCAGTCCCATGCCTATGACGTCATCATACCGTACCTACGTGACTATGACGTCATGGTCATCGTTCAAATTAAAAAAGTAAGCATTTACGGAGAAAACGAGTGATCACATCTTCCGAATCACGTTCATAAACATAGTATTCGAAAAAAAAAATTCCTAGAATTCCTAAAACACCATTTAAGAAAAATTTACCAGATAAAGCTACTTCGACCATCTCATTAAGGTATGTCAACCGTGCCATACGTATGTCATCAAACCGTACTGATGTGACGTCATCGTTCAAATTGAAAAGTAAGCATCAGTGCCTATAATTAATGGTCGCATCTTCTTAGTCATGCTCATAAACATAGTATTCTGAAATTTTTCCCAAAATTAAAAAAAAACACCTTTTATGACAAATTTACCATAAATTGTATTGACTGCCATTTACTTAAAAGCAGTCATTTGTGGAGAAAATGAGTGGGGGTTAGGGACACATCGACTGCAGTGGTCATGCAGCAAGGAGAAAATGAGTGGTTGGATTGCTTTAATCATGTTAAACAATTTGCAAAAGGATACCAAAAAATCAAGTTACATTGCTCTGCAAATTTACTGGTTGTGTTCGGTTATGATACATTTTCTTTTGAATGTTGATTGTTACCTTTTATGCTATATTAGGTAGGTAGGTAGGTACCTAGGTAGGTACCTGCCTACCTACCCAACTCCCAGACCCTTTTGGGTGTTATTTTGCCTCCCAACTGAAAAGGGTGCATTTGCTGAGGAGATGAGTGGTCACATCATGCTAAACACATTCATAAACATTGTATTGGAAACATTTTCTTCAAGAGATCAAAAATTACTTTAAACTGCAGATGTAACCCCCACCCCTGACCTACCTTCACCCGCTGTAGGTCTGTCAGGTGAATGTTATCCTAGAGCCTGCGGGATGGTACGAAGAATTAGAAGTTCTCCATTTAACTCTTGTTTATATACACGCACTACTATTTTCCATATAACAATCACAACTTATAAAACTACATCACGAACAGCGGCGAGTCACGCCGCAAACATGGGCACCAGGTCAGAATATATTAAAGAACGGGTACAACCAAGTTTAGTATATTCTCAGATCTAGTATATACTGTGCCTTGGTGACGTCACAGCTAGAATATGCGATATTCTAGTAGAATGCGGTGGACATCTGGCGGATTATAGAATCCTATAGTAGAATATTCCAAATCTAGCAAATTCATGGCAATTGGTGATATAGTGCCGCAACCGCGGCAAAAACTTCACGTGCTTCATTTTTCTTATTTTTCTATAATTTTCATTAGAAAAGAGCACATGGTACTATGGCATGCTTTACTTTCTCCTGTATTCAGCTGACACGAGAAAGCAAAGGATGACATGAAAAAGAGTACAAAGAATGAGAAAGAACGTTCAATTTCATTTAACAGCAGCTTCCTTTTCTGCCGAAGCTCGACGCACGACTGGCCTTAAGGGCCAGCCAGTCGGCATGGCAACGACTTAGGGCCCCGCCCTCCGGGGAGTTGGCCGGTCGGTTTTGTGTAGTGTCCTCGCTTACCGGCAAGCAAACATACTTTTTCGGGGTGATAAAAAAAAAAAAACTATCGGATTCGTATGTAGAATCTCTTCAGGCATTCGCATGGTATCAAATTTGCCTACATACAATAAAAATTTGATCTGCGTAAAAGCCGTGGAAAATATTGGCTATTTTGCCGAGACGCACGCAAAGTGCTTACGCCAGTATCCCTTGGCTACGTCACAGACCCGGAACAACGACCCCCCGCCACCAGGTGGTGTCATCCCAATAGCCAAACACATCCTCGAAAAGGTTTCGTAGGTATATTTACTAAGAGGGGAAGTGAGTTTAGTAGGAATATTTACTAAACTTCCGGAAGTTTTAGTAGGAATTTTTACTAAAGTTGCTTATGGAGATATAAAGAAATGCGACCGGAAATGAGGACGTAAAAGAGGTGGATTTTTAATGTTCGCATTTTGACCAGTGTCTTTTCTTGCGTAAGTAACAGTGGTGGAGCGCGGGCACTCGCTGTTCTGTTTCTT
>JAOTOM010000819.1:0-46482 GCA_034440615.1 Ashinkailepas kermadecensis
GCGGCAGCTCTCACGTCCGTCAATGCTATGTCCTGGAAGGTACTGGTGCCGTCTTCAGATACCTCAGCTACTAGCCGCTTCAACATGCTGCCGATCTGGTGAGGAGACATCTCGCTCCGCTTCCCTCGTCGTCCTGGGTGGGGTTGTCCACCGGAGCACGGGACAAGGCGTCTGGCACAGCATGAAATTTTCCCTGCCGCCAGACTGCTACGAAGTTGAAGGTGTCAACCGTTCACGTAATCGTTGAAGCCGAGGGTTCTCAATGTCCGCCAGACTCTTGCTGTTTAGCAACGGGATGAGCGGACGGTGATCAGTCACCACTTCAAATTGCTGCATGCCAGTGAGATACGTCGCACATTTCTTGCACGCCCATACCAGAGCAAGCAGCTCAAGCTCGATCACGGCGTATCGTGACTCAGTTTCAGACAAGAAACGGGATCCGCTCTGGACGAGGTGCCACCGTCCATCGTCGTCTTGCTGGCGGAGACGAAACCGAGGCCCCCGAGGCGGGCGGCGATCAGTCTCTAGAACTGTACGACGCCGGGGGTCATAGAAGTCGAGTATTGGTGGCGACACCAGAGCCCCGCTTCACATCGTTGAACGACTTCGTCTGCTCCAGGTCCACATCCCGCACGTTCTTCTGCTTCAGTAGCTGTCGCAGCGGTTCTGCCGCCGCGGCGACTTCAGTAGAGAATGCTCCGAGCTGATTCACCAGACCGAGGAAAGATCTCAAATCTGTGATGTTGCTGGGCTGCGGGAACTCTGCGATAACTTTGACCTTCTGATCAGCAGTGTACCCCGCAGAGCTGATACGGAATCCCGCGAAGTCCACCTGCTCTTCGGCAAACACGCACTTGTCTGGGTTCAGCGTGATAGGATACTGGTCACATCTCTTCAAGATATTGAAGACATGCTTCAGATGACTTCCGTAGTCAGAATCGTAGGCCAGGACGTCGTCAACAATCTTGCACGTGTTCGGGAGATCTCCCAGAGCTGCATCACCATGCATGTTGTAGACGTCGCCCGGAGCTGATGAGGCCCATAGGAGCCCTTTTGTAACCCGGAACCGGCCCCACGGTGTAATAAAGCACGTGAGGTCACGATCGCTCTCATGGATCCCAATCTGGTGGTAACCAGATTTGCTGTCCATCTTGCTGAAGAACACGGGTCTTCCTTCAATCGATGCTACAGCATCATGCGGTGATCGGACTGGATATGCTGGTCTTCTCACGAAGCGATTGAGCTTTGTGAAGTCTGTGGTGATACGACAACCTGAGACCGCACCGTCCGATGACCGTTTCGCCACCGCCACGATGGGATGACACCAGGCTGTGGGATGCTCCACCGGTTCAATGATGTCCTTGGCAAGGAGGTCATCCAGTTGTTTGCGCACCTCCTCCCTCCAGCAGAATGGAATGTTCCGCGCGGTGAACAGAGCGTGCGGTACGGCATCGTCGGTCAGTTCGATCCGCATCGGCTCCCCCTCCATTTTTCGTAGGCTGGACGTCACATCAAAAACGTGCGGAAAGTCGGCCTTCATAGCATCGAAGTGTGCCTGTCGAACTTCCGCAGAGGGGACACCTCCACACTCGGCATCACAGGAGGGATGCCACATGGGTGGCTGTCTGGTGTCCGTCGTGTATGCATCACGCTGGTCAGCAGTGACTGCAGTCTCCCGCACTCGCTGTGCAGCCGCTGCAGCAAGCCTGCTTGAGCGGTGTCGGCTCGGCATGCATGCTCGGCTGTAGGCGTGGTGTCTGCACGCGCTGCACTCCGCAGCAGCGATTCCGTTACAGATTTGCAGTAGAACTTGGGATCCGAATTCATCGACGCTTCCGATCCAGGACGGTCGCAGACGCGTTTGATCGGGGTCGGGAACGTGTCCGGCAGAATTCCCAGCCGGGCACAGTCGTGCCAGGACAGCAGTGGCGAATGCAGTTCCCGCAGAACGGTGACCTCCACTGTACATGTGACGTCATGCAACTGAAGTATCATGTTGCACACGCCAACGGTCTTCATCTGGCGGCCGTCAGCCGTCCACAGCGCTGACGGGGGCGGGGAAAGGCCATTGATCTTCACCCCATCCCATTTTGCTTGTTGCACAGACATTGCCGATACCTCGGCACCGGTATCGGGCGTCCATACGGTTGCAGATTCGCTGCCATCGGGATGGTGTAGCTGCAGCCTCACCCGAGGTGACCGCCGAATTCGAACGCCCTGCAACAGCACTGACAACTGATGGGAACCACTGGAGACTGATTTTCCCTGGCGGCTTCGGCTGGGATTAGTCGCCCGCTGTGCGCGGCCGCGGTTGTCCGGTCTTCGTCGACACCGACGAGAAGTGGTCCTTTGGTGGCAATTATGACACGTGCGGCCCTTCGCGCGACAGTCCCGCGCGTCCGCATGCTGTGCCGCACCACGGCAGTCACATTTTCTACCGCCTGGGGGGTGACCTGCTTTCGGCGCTACGGTGCCGGGGCCGGCTACGATCGAAACGGTATCGCGTGACCTTGCCCAAGGCGGGGTCGGCTGACTTGGAGATCGCCAAGCTATTGCTGGCCGAGTTTTCTGATGCGCGACATATGTCGGTCGCAGTCTGAAACGTTAGGTTGGAGACTTCTAGCATACGCCGCCGAGCGTCGTCATCGATAGTACCGACGACTAGATGGTCACGAAACCGATCGTCCACGCAGTGCGTGCAGAAATCGCAGCACGACGCGATTTCCTTCAGCGTGCAGATGAAGTCATCCACCGACTCCCCAGGCTGCTGAACACGCATATGGAAATCTCGCCTGTCGATTACGACGTTACGCTGCCGCCTGAGATGCATATGCATGGCTGAGATAATGTCGTCCATGCCAACAATGTCAGAAACTGGGAGTCCAAACCGAACTACACGAGCCCAGTCATCGTCCAGGAGCGACAACAGAGCGGCTCTCTGCTCTGCGTGTGTCAGTTGGTCGATTCCTGTCAGCAAACAGTATCCGCTGAACTTACTTCTCCATGCCTCAAACTCCCGTAGCGAGGCAGAGGATGCCAGACGAGGTGCCGGGGTGGCAGCGGCCGACGGCCTCGGGCGAGGTCGGGCATCAGCGGCGGTGCCAGCCCGTGGGCCGTCAGGGGCAGAGCCGGGCGGCACTGCTGGCGGGCCAGCAACCCACATGCGCTCCATTAAAGCTGCCAGGTGCTCCTCCCGTCGTGCCGATGCCGCAGCCTGCTCCATTTGCTGCTGTAGCATGCGAGTGAGAAGCTCCATCTCAGATGGTTTTTGCTCCCCGGCGTTGTCACCTGGATACGCCTCTGCTCCGCCTGCCATGCCGAGTCTGGTGAAATGGGCCCGTCCACGGCTCCAAAACTCCTATTTACACTTTCTATCACCACTGCCGGGTGCACTGTGAGTTCTCCAAAGTGCATGCACTCACCGCAAGTAACCGGACCGCGCCATGTTGTGTTGGGAACTATCGGTACTTCTTGCACAGTGCTGAGCCTCTGGAGTCAAGCGCACACGCAGGCGTCAGGGTGTAGACTGTATTAGTATCGGGTGCGACCCGTGGCGTGCTGCCAGATATCGCGGTATGGTAGCGCAGGAAGGAATGAAGGAAAGGTAACAAGAACACAACAGAAACGATGTCGTTTAGTATGAGTTAAAGTCCTTCAAACTGAATTTTGAGCCCGTAGTCTGCTCATATGTGCATTTTTTTGTATCTTGGGAGATGCCCAATATAGTGATATTTATGTTAATGAGAATGATAAGAAAGACATACTATCAGCAAATAAAATTGAATTGAACAGTAGACCATATCATGAGTAATCTCTTTACTTGAAATCACATTAGGTAAAATATATTTATGTATCACAATATACAATGGTGAGCATAAGCATGATACTTACACACAAACCACCATTAGAAACGAGGAATGGAAATTTCACAAACACACAACAAGAAGCACGATGTCGATATTTCTTTGGGAAGGATGTCTCCTCATTGCGCAGTAGGTGGTATATCCCACCCTATTTCACGAACAATTTATAACTGCTGCAAATTCACCAGTTGATGTAGGTTAGGCTTGATGTAATACCTGGCCTGTTGCCAACTGAAGAGTATGTATTTGCCATAATTATAAATGGTCATATCGCCTATTTTCATTTAATCATTTTCATCATTTTCAGGCACATGTAAACAATACTTTTTCTTGCAATCTCATCAGCCTAAAGTAAAAATTTACCCATGTTCTGGATTTAAAAAATCCAGAAACAGCATATTTAAGCAACCATGGTTCAGCATCAGCCGTTCTGAGTGGATGTATTTAGGTAAGTCTTGACATGCTTTGCATTATGGATAATGAATGTAACTAGGTATCTGCCTAGGGTACCCACCTAGGTGCATATCTACATACCTACATATGTATGTCTCCATACCAAAATGTGCAGCATCATGTAATTTTGAAATATAATGAACTTACAACCGAAAGCTAGAAGTGCCAACCTGTGCTACCTGGATAGGAGAAGAGGGGGTGTAAGACGGGGTGGTACCAATTATTTGTGTACGGATCTACCTAATTCCACGGGAGCCGTTTTCACGCTTTAGAGGGCGGTCGGCATAAGAAAACCGAAAGGAAGTGACCTCCTGGGCGCTGTATGACAATCGCAGTCGATGCGCGCCTAAGCCAAAATAACCAACCAAGGACGTGACCTCCAATGTTCTTTTTAGCAATTACACCGGTATATTTTGGCGACCACTGATAACTTGTAAAACAACAGCTATAGTGAAGCCTTGTGATTGTGCGTAATCATGTTTTATTGGGCTGAAATGTATTAAACACCATCTTTATTGGGCTAAAAACTGCTTGGCAAACAACACAGGGGATTTTCATGTGTTCGTCGAACCGAACAGCAGTGCTCAGAATATGGCACATGTATCTGCACTGCCAAAACAATTGTGTTGAATTCAGAACACGGACCTAATCAGCATTTTAAGCTCAGAAGGTTGCACTTGGTAGAGGTGGGCCCAGTAATTATCATTTGGGAGGGGATACATTTCCTTGCAGTGGTGTCTTCCGCAGACAAATTTGTTTGGTGGGGGAGAGGTACACTGGAACATATTGAATGAGCACATTTTCGTCCCAAACGGGCGTATTTTTATCCGAGAGATGCGTTTGTGGCTAACAAATCTGTTGAGCACAGGATGGGAAGGATGCATGCTAGGCTTCCTGAAGGGGTGCTTTTGCGGGTCGGAGGGCTACCACCTTTCCACAAGGGGGAGGGGAGGGGAGGGGGGGCTGCAGCTCGCTGCTTCCAGCAGACTGAGCTCGAACTAAGACTGGCCACCAGTCGGCAACACCCGACGCCACTAGCCACTAGCCAGGTCACGGCAATGTCATTGGTGCGCTGTCCTCAGCACCCTGCATGGGTCAAACAGTGAATAAAAAATGGAGGAGGCCTTTGCCTAGCACTTGTTCTTGCCAACACAACAGTGCACTCCAAGTTGGAAGGAGAAAACAGAACACTTTCCAGCCCGCATCTAAGCTCTGTCTGGTGTCATTATCCTGAGCAGCAGAAGGCAGAGAAGGCAGAAGGCACGCCAGCGAGGTCACGGCCGCCAGTCGCCCGAAGGCATGGTCGAGTAGCAGCGGTGTCACGCCGGCCTAGTCGGCCGAGCGTCACACGGCTGCTGAGTGCTGGAGCAGCACCGTTCCCGCCCACTTCCCGGCGCACATCGGCGCGCACAGCACTCAGGAAAGACGTAGGTTGGATTTGCGTCAAATGTTCAGCCAGCTGGCGCGAAGAGCACGACACCGGGGTGGACACCCAATAAACATGCCGATGTCGGCCCGCCGTCGGCATGTGTCGGGGTGAGCGCGGCATCTCGTAAGCGCAGTGTTAAAATAATGGTTTTTCGTTAGGTGCGAGATGTCGAACTGAGCACAATAGGATGTCGAAATTTGCCATGGAATTAGTGTCATTTAAAATGCTTTTCATGTCTTTCAGACTGAAATCTGATCCGGCCGCTCCGACCCGACATCTGCAAACTAACCTGGAATATCAACATATGTCGGGCTGAGTTCAGCAAATCAACAGCGGCCAGCCGACGTCGGGTCGTTGTCCGACATTTAACTCCCCAGCCGACAGCAAGCCGCTATCGTCTAAACAGCAGCCGACATCTTCCCGATGTCGGCTCCCGATCCCGTTCCTGATGTCAAAACTGTCCATATCTAGTGCACATTGCGATATATGAAGGATACCATGCCCATATGCTGGATGACGATGGTGATGATGAAGAAGCTGACACAAACATAGGGCGAGAGGAATGTGCCAGTGCTGTGCCTGCTTACTGTTAGTTACTAGTTAGTGTTCATGTTCGTTAGTGTTTGGGTCAGTGGAGGACTTGAGCAACAATGACAGGATGTCTGCACCCATCGTTTGCTGCAGATGCAGATGGTGCTGCCTTCACTGATCATCGCTGCCATGTTCTTGTGTTGTGATGATGATGAATTGATGTTTTGGGGCATGTCAACAGCAAGGTCATTTTGTGCCCATAACAATGGTTAGAGGAAACTAAAACGGTATGTCCTTCAAATCATCATTAGTGGAGTGTTCTTGTTTGGAGATGGGCATTTGAGCCATCCCCCAGTGTGCCAGAGGCTTTGCAAATATACAAGGGGCAAATACAGGGCACTGGAGGTGTGTGTCCCCTCCCATGGAAAGGTAGCACTCATCCAGCCAGGTTAGGCTCTTCCTAGAATGCCCAGGTGAATGCCACCACTGAATGGAGTTTACAGCAGAAGTAGCTTCTATTAGAGAAAAAAAGTGTCTTTTGATATGAAAAGGTACTAGAGTACGTCCCACCACTGAACACATTTTTCAGCCAAAGGTGGTCCTCCAAGAAAATGTGCCCTCCACATGACAAATCCCTGACCCATGGCTGAAACATGCAATGTCTGACTTGGTTATTTTGTTCATTGGCAACCATTTAAGATATATGTTCATACCAAGGCTCCATTGGCAATGCAGGGCCAACAGGGCAAGTGTGGGGTCAACCAAACTCCCAAACTTGGTAATATGGCGGTAATGTATAATGGCCAATGCCAGGACTGTTCCTCTCCCCAATCAGGGATGGATACATTTTTCCAAGAAGACACCCCTTCAAGGACATCCTCAGTGGCACCCCATTGAGAAAATGGGGTATTATTGCAGTATAAAGTAACCACAAGAAGGTAGGCATTGGAACATTATAAAATTGCATCAAACAAAATTCCAAGGAATCAGAAATTACCTCAAACTGCAAATTTACCAAAAAATAGTACCCCTCAAGACAAATGCCCAGATGATATTACTAGATCTGTCCCTGCCTCCACTTGGAAATTTCCACTGGGGGTGGGGGCTGTTCCAAATATTGTCTGAGGACAAGCACATATTAAGCTATCATCCTGTCTATTCAGTCAGATCAGGTGCACCTTCTTCAATAAAATAACTAAAAAGAAAATGAACTCTGTTGGTCATCTAATGCACTTTCTATGCTCCCCTGCCCAGCTCATATAGAGCAGTTCATTAATAAATGTGTCAATAATTATTATCCCCAAAATTATTCAGAAACATAATACTAAGCTTTTGTCATGAAATAAAACATTTCTGTGGGAGACATTTGATTCACTAGTGTTTTGGAAGCAACACACCTAGTGCAGAGTAGCATCATTCTTTATATTTATTTTTTCTTAACTCAGATTAGAAATCTTGACTAACAACAATATATTAGCAGATGTAGTGGCTACTATAAGTATATAAATTATATTTATGGTACACTTTCCAGTTCCTGTTACTTGCCCTGTCTATCTGATAACCATATTTTTCTTTAATCTAGGGGACTGGCACACCTGCAGATACAGGCTCCCTCGATCGGCCACACAACCCATCTCTGGGTGAGTGATGCTCAAGAATTTGGGGAGCCAACCATGTGAGAGAACCAGGTGAGAGCACTTGTAATCCAGCACAGCCACATTTTTATTTTTGGAATACAACACCACTACAAAATAGTTGTCCATTTTAAAGTTACTCTTTGAGAGTGGTTAGCAGGGTGGGAATTAAGGATAGGATTGGCTTCACATGTACTCCTACACAAATGTGGGAACAAAGATATAAAAACAAACACAGAACAACACCCACAAAAACACTGGCTATTCCACTTATGGTTACCACTCAAACTAACCACTTTTTGTAGCAGTCAGCAGCCAGACCACAGCTTCACACACAGCACCCAATCTCAACCACTGGAAATGCAGACAACATGCAGACAACATGTCAACCGTTGAGTCATATAGCATCGCCAATCTCTCACGCCGGTTGGTCGCGGGCGAAGAGTAGCGACAGGTGAGACTCGAACCCACAATCTTTCGATTGTGAGACGAGCATATTACCCCTAGACCACTCGTCCCTGGAGCTGTGCCTCCCAAAACCTGCATTTGTGCCAGTCATTTAGTGAAAAGTTGCTAGTTTTAAGTGCCCTCCGGAGTCACAAGGCACACCAATGATAATTGGCTGTGTTAGTGTTTTCTGTGCTGAAGTCTGTCAACCAATCAATGCAAAGTATTTTTATATGATGTCATAACAATTAGCAATTTGGACACATTGTTAACAGTGTCATGCCACAAACACAAGGCCTTGACTGATCCTTTGAACTGTGCATGCCTATCACATCCAACTGTTATTGGTTATTGTTTTTTTACGACACATTGACCATTGAGTCATGTAGCGTCGCCAATCTCTCACGCTGACTGGTCGTGGGTGAAGAGTAGCGACAGGTGAGACTCGAACCCACAACCTTTTGATTGTGAGATGAGCATCTTACCCCTAGACCACTCATCCCCTCACATCCAACTGTGGTGTGTGTAATAGCAGTGGTATGTTTGTATTATTTAGGAAATTAACTGAGTAGGTAGGTATGTGTTCTTAGCTGAGGGTGAAGTGTGAAGTATTTTTGTTTGTTTTTCATATGGCTAGCCCTGCACTGAAACGAACAGTGAAAGGAAAGTGCATTGCTCCTGTTAATTTTAAGAGACGAGGCTGTGCTTATTATCATGATTCGCTGCCAGGCAGTGGCATCCATTGTTCACTTCTTTGTTCCTATGCTTTGACATTTAATTTGACCAGAAATGGCAATGCATATTAGGTACCTACTTATGCATATTATGTACCGACTATGGTAAATATCCAGAAACAGGTAAAATTAGATTTTTTAATACAGGGTATTTTAACGTAAAAATCATGATGCGACCACTCATTTTCTCCACAAATTATTACTTTTAAGTCAGCGACAGTTGATGACGTCATAATTATTTGATGACGTCATATGCATTAAGTCGGGGAGAAAAAAACCTAACCTAGAATAAGATAATGTAGCATAATATATAAAATATATTATAACATAATATAATCTAATATAACCTAACCTAACCTAACCGGAAAACCAGAATCGTCCGAAACAAATTTTTCCGCCATGTCATCAAATATATTAAAAATAAAATAATACAGTATCGCAAGGAATTTCTGGCCCTTATTGAAGGTTGCTGGTGCAGCATGTTGTGAGTATTCATTCTCAGAGATAATGTTGAATCAAGGCAGAATCGTAAGGTTTTCGATGTCAGAGTATTAAATAGAGTGCATGAAGTGTTGAATGTCTTCTTTATCACGTCTGACACACCAGTTGCGGATAATTATAGGCGATGTGCTATGTTTGCAGTGAAGATAATGGTCGTGTATTTGTTTGCCAACTTAAAAATAATCATTTGCAGAGAAAATGAGTGGTCGCATCATGCTTTTTACCTTAAAATACCCTCTATTAAAAAAATCCAAAAAATCGCATCTTACCTGGATCTGGAATAATACCCTGACTACAAGGCTTTTCGGTAAATTTCCAGAAACAAGTAAAATGTGATTTTTGGGATTTTTTTTAATACAGGGTATTTTAACGTAAAAATCATGATGCGACCACTCATTTTCTCCGCAAATGATTACTTTTAAGTCAGCGACGGTTGATGACGTCATAATGATTTGATGACGTCATATGCATTAAGACTGGGGAAGAAAAAAACCTAACCTAACCTAGACTAAGATAACGTAGCATAATATATAAAATATATTATATCATAATATAATCTAACCTAACCTAGACTAAGATAATGTAGCATAATATATAAAATATATTATATCATAATATAATCTAACCTAACCTAACCTAACCTAACCGGAAAACCAGAATCGTCCGAAACAAATTTTTCCACCATGTCATCAAATATATTGAAAATAAAATAATACAGCATCGCAAGAAATTTCCGGCCCATTATCGACGGTTGCTGGCGCGACGTGTTGCGAGTATTCATTCTCAGAGATAATGTCGAATTAAGGCAGAAACACCAGGTTTTTTGATGACGAAGAGTATTAAATCAAGTGCATGAAGTGTTGAATGTCTTCTTTATTACGTCTGTGACACACCAGGTACGGATAATTATATGCGATGTGCTATGTTTGCAGAGTGAAGATTATGGTTGTGTATTTGTTTGCCAACTGAAAAAATAATTATTTGCAGAGAAAATGAGTGGTCGAATCATGATTTTTACATTAAAATACCCTGTATTTCCAAAAAAATTCCAAAAAATCGCATTTTACCTAGATCTGGAATAATACCAGCTTTTCCTGTCAGTTACTGGTAAACAGATTTGATGCATCAACAAATATTAAGTCCACAAAAAAATTTACTCTGTATGAAGTCGGTATGTGCTACAACTCCAAACCTGGAAAGTAAGTTTCCCACTCTGGTGGTTAGAGGATCTTTATCAAAATGAATCAGTGTTGGAAAAACTGGCGTTTGTTGGTGTTATGCATACCAATAAATTTTGTACTCCAGGATTGTGACTGGACAAAATGAAATATTTTGTACTCCAGAAGGGAAAAGGAAGAACAACATTGTTTGGTTGAGTTCTACCACTCTAAGTCCATACCTGAAAACAACTAGCAGTTTCAGCAGTGGTATGCGCCCACTCACCAACAACCCCTGTCGACCATAACAAAAACTTTGAAACGCGTAGTCTGTATAGCATGCCATACCAAGACATGTTTCTCGGTGTTGCGCTAAAAACGTCTCCGCTGGCCAGTTACAACTGGCGGCATGTGACGTCATGTGAGAAGATCCTACTTTTGTGTCACTATATCGTTAATATTTAATTAAATATGTATTCAATATTTATTCAATATTTATTCAATATTTATTCAATATTTCTTCAATATTTCTTCAATATTTATCAATATTTATTGTTATATATTATGCATTTATATTAATCAACATTTATTCAATATTTATTATTCTGAGTCATGGGAAAATATCCCTAGTTGGCAAAACTGGCGGTACTTGGTATCGCCGGAGTAAATATTTCAGGCCCCGTTTGGCAATTAAGATGCTTTGAATGTGCAATCGAAGGTCATTTTGTTAAAGAGACAACTTTTTAGACACCATGAGCCCGTTCAATGCAAAAAAGTCACTTTATATTTCCTCAAAGTGGCTTTGGAGCAATGAAGTTCTCGAGGTGACAACACCAAGAAACCAATGCCATTTGTGAACTTATGAATGACTGTCCAATAATATTTTTGAAATCTGTGCTAAGATAAATTGTGCGCCTTGAAATATAACTGCATTTGGAGTTCATCAGTGTCGGTGAAGGGTCTGTAATACCTGTTCCGATTTTACTCCGACCCATCTGTTGCCGGCTCGGTAATCGCCGTAGTTTTACCGCTGGGGTAAGCGAATCAGACCCGGCTCTATTTTCCAGTACATCTTTGACAACTGTTGGGAGGGACGGCCTGATGGAGTTGGTGAGTGTTTGTGGGTTGATTATTTTTTAGGTTTGTGGTGTGGGTACCCAAATGTGTACTGGCAGTGATAGCTAAGTGTGCCCATTCGGTTTCACTCTCTGTCGATTGTCATCATGAGATGTGAAGTCGTATTTCCATAAGTTTGGATCACACTGGCGAGTGTGGCAGGAAGTGGTGCACGATAGAGACCATTGTTCAGAGAAGTAGGGGTTGGCTGTGGTGTTTGCCACGCCTGGTTTTTCTCCCCTGTTGTAAATAGATCAGCCAGAAGGTTTTGTTTGCCTGGTGCAGAGGTTGGTGGTGAAGGTGGAATGGTGTAAAGCCTTGGCTCGGCGGTTGTCATGGGTTTCGATTCCTCGTGGTGCCCGCCATCCCTCCCAGGGTCCACTGATGGGGTCCGCCCCAGTTAATTGTATCTTGCTGTGAGGAGCTTGTAAAACCATTTTCATCATTTTAAACTCATCTTTCTACTGGAAGTCTTCCTGATAGTTAGAAAACCTCACAAGTTATTCCCATTTTTAAAAGGGTTCAAGGCATGATGCACTACATTATTGCCCAGTGAGTCTTACTTGTGTCCTATGTAAAATTCTGGTGTGGTAAAACGTGTAATTGTTGAGCATGTAACAGCATGAAATGCTAACATTGATTTGTAATTCCATTAAAGCAATGCTACCTAATTATGGACAACTCCTCATTTTTTTACTGCAGCAAAATTTTGGACATGGATGTTTGCCAAGATGTTTATGCATACAACAATGCTAACATTGGTTTTCAGCCCCATTAAAACAAGGTTAATTGTCGGCAAGTGCATTGCTATTTTTGTATTCCAGCTCAACATTTTGTACTCCAATTAAAAATTATGTACTCCACTACCAATAAAAAATATGGAAATCCTACACTGAAATGAATTGTTTGAATATGGATAGCTTGTTCTTTTTTGCATTTGGTAGACACCATACAATTACTGGTTCGGCCACACATAATCAGCAGTAGAGCCATTCGTTGCATGATGTCCCAAGTGTGCTGATACCCCTCCCTTCCCCTACATATGTACCTACTTAGGTAGGTACCTACCTTCACGGTTGACTTGCAGCCTTAAAACAAGGCACTTATCATCTTAAACAGGCTGTAAGTGATGCATACCAATCATATACCACTTAAAGTACAGTCATTAATCGAAAAGTTCAATATCTACAGTTCCATCGATATATTATCGAAAACAAAACAAACATCAAGGCTGAACTAACAAACAAAAAACGCCCCAAACGATCGAGGCAAGATCCCTTACTGACCGAGGCGCACGGCACTCGCCGCAATACGCCGCAATACCCAGGAAAACTTTAAGCGAGCTCCAGCGACAATTTGCTCATCTCCTCTCTGGACGTCATTAATAGTATAAATTGCATCATTCTTGTTTGAACTAAAGCATACCAGACAGAAGCACAAACATATTCTAAAAGTACTTAAAGTGTATGCTTATTTATTGGAAAGGAATTATCATGGCCTTAAATTAAATATCAGACTACGTTTCTGTTCAGTAGTTTGTGGAAAAAAATATTGCAAACATGTTTTTTAAAAAAATCATCCCAATTAAACATTTTATTCTCAATCCCATGCTCCCAGATATGGCAGTTGCATAAATCAATCAGTCTGTGTCAGAAATTCCTGTTTGCAAGTTGTGTTGAAAATATTTCTGTTTCAGGAATATGACCATGTCGGGAGTACGGATGTATAAATGGATTTAGGGCTGTAGTTTTACATGCTTTCGGGAGGGCACTTGTTCTCCCCATATAATATCAACTTTTAACATGGGATCCCATGTGTTACGCACCCAATCAGGGGCGGATATAATGGGACATTAGTGAAATGGAAGGTAGGTGTGCCTCCTGCCGGGAAACGTGCCCAATGAAGAGACAATTCAGTGCCCCCCCGTTGATTTTTTTTAGTCAGAGGCGACCCTCTGAGAGAAAAGACCTATTCTTCCTGGAGCTGCGAGGCTGAGTGCCTGCTCTTTCAATTTATCAGCCAGAGGCGCCCCTCGGAATGCAAAGGCTTTGCAGAGGAATGCAAATTCAGGTTCTTTCGCAGTGGCACCCCACCCCCCTAGACATATGCCCCGCTCCTCTATGGCGATACCTGGATCCGCCCCTGTCCAAGACCATTTGGGCCCGCCTATTGTCTTTATGCATTGCTTTCCAAGCCGAGGGCAGCTGATTTATGGGGAAGAAGCAGCATACCAATGTCGGCCCGCTGAATTGGCATGTGTCGGGCGAGTTCGGCATTACGTAAGTGACATGGCGAAATTGAGCCTTCTCAGCTCAACATCGGTAAACTGACCTGGAATATCGGCATATGTCGGGTTTAGTTCGACATATCATTAGTGGGCAGCCGACGTCGGGCCGTTGTTGGACCGACCGCGACAAATACATATCCATAGCGGCGCGAAGATATCGGGCTGCCGTGAGGTCCACAGAGGCAGGAACGTATCTAGAAATATAGATCCACCAAGCGACATGACATCAAAGGGTGTTTGCACACAGTCATGGGAGGTGGACAAACCGGCTCAAAGTTGGCATCGACGTCCATCAAAGTACAAAACTGCGACGGGTGCATTATAGCCTCTCACGCAGTGAACGTGCCGACAGCGGTTCGATGCTGGGCCAAAGGCTGTTCCGCTGTCAGGACGCTAGCGACCCGCTGTCCGCTGTCCACTCATTGCGGCATGCAGCTGACGCGCAGCCGACGTGGGGCCGATGCCGGGCCGCTGTCGGTTGAACAGTGGATCCGCGCATGCCGACATCAAGCCGGCACTGGGACGAAATTCAGCCGAGATCCATGTTCACGCCGCTATCCAGCCGACGTTCTCCCGCTATCCGGTCGATGCCCCCCCCCCCCACCATCCAGCCGACGTTCCCCGCTACCTACCATACTCTGACAATATTTCATATGAAATTGGCTGGTGCCTGTCTGGCAGGAAGTGCTAAGATTACTCAGTTTCTATAAATTGAGTTATACAAGTTGTAGTGCGGCAACAGGAAGCGGATTGTGTAATAACTGACCTGTATGCAGGGGTGTTGTTATATATACATTTGATGGGTAAGTACCTCCTCAGTGTTCACTTTGCTCCCGAAATGATTTGCAGGAATGAACGCCAGCGCCTATTATGCATAATATAACATTGTATATAACAAGCTCTCGTAGCGGCCTTACCTGCACACCGGGTTCGAAGCCCATGTGCCCCTGGATCACCGAGGCCAACGGTTTTTTAGGTCAAATAACTATTTAATTTTAGCTTTCTTTGACCTGTTCATTTAATCGTCCCCTTTCGCAGTTAAACAATCCTTTACCAAAGCACTAGACAGACACCCAAAAACAAGATACAAATAGAAGTGACATGAGACATGGAAGTCCGACACTGCTCGCAATAGTCGCCTTGTGGACGAGGCCAAATGAACAGCCCAGCCGCAGTCAGCCGGGGCAGTGCCGACCTGGTCGCCCGGTCAGCGAGAGCGCCGCCCGACCCGGTCTCCTAGTCAGCGAGAGCGCCGCCCGACCCGGAAGACTTGGGTGCTGCTTGTGGTTGTCTTGTGATTGACTCCCCGCCAGTTTTAATTTCTTTTTCTAATCCTAGATTTGGAGAGGAAAATTGCCGGGCATTACAATTGGGAGAGAACATGTTTTCGTTTCTAATGCAAAACCTTCTTATACATTTCAGCCAGTTTTGGGCACGTTTATCAAACAACAATGAGTTTGCCGGACATTTTCGGATAACTCCACTTAATCTTTTGCAGAAAAAGAAGAGATTCTTTTTTCGGAAAGGATAATGTTCTGGATGACGAATATTCAGGACAATGCTGTGTTTGCACCCTGGGTGCCCACTAATTGGACTGATTGTTGAATATCTCTGGTTGAATTTGATGTACGTTACGAATATTTAAGCTGAAACAAAATCGAAGGGACTTTCATGGCACTTCATTATATATCTAATCCTGCCGAAAATACGTCTAATTTATTTCGTAAACTTATTTTCTTCCAAAGACCCTCAATGGCTGTTTTGCCAATACCAAACCGCTTTCGAGAAAAAACACATCGACCTCAGAGTTGACTGAGTGCGACCCACCAACCCACATAGCGAGGTGGTGCGACTAAGTGCCGGATGCAGCATGGTGGATGTCAGCCTCAACATTCATTTTTAAAAAGACAGTTTGGATAATACAGAACGACGCAATCCGCCCGGCTTAAACGGCATCTTGGACAAATCCACGCACATGTATTTATTGATCAATTCACACCTTATGAACTTCCATTCATGTGCAACACCACTGTTCAATCTTAATCTACAAAGATGACATACATCGATAACGCATCATGTGCACTAGTCATTGATCTGAAGAAACGCAACCGAAGTGCACCCGCTCCCAGTGGTACCGACGTGAGCTGTGTGCCGGCCGCCCTCACGTGTTCAGTATCGGGTAGAACGAGGTGGCGCCGCTCGGGTCGACGGCCGGGATCAGGATCACACTGCGAGTGAGCTGAGTCAGCTCCTGCACGTGCAGTGTCTGCGCCGGCGCCGCCACCTGGACGGAGTGCAGCTGAAACGGGCGGACGGACGAGCGGTGTCAGTGGCGCTCCCAGTCCCAGCGTCCCGGACACGGGGGACCATCGCAGACGCGGCTCGATGTCCGGGGCACTGCCATACACGGCATGCGCCAACAGCACTTGCAGAGGCGAGCCAGACACGCACACACCCCCAGTCACAGTGGACACCCCCGGGCAAGGTGTGCACAATAGAAGGCACTGCCAAACACATCAGACAACGTCGCCGGCACTCCAAACGCAATATACACTTCAAAAGGACACCAGACACTATCGGTGACACTTCTGGTCATCAGATGCTATCAGCAGCACCCACAGTCATCAGACACCATCGGGGGCACCCTCGGTCACCAGACGCTATCACTGACACTCCCCGGCCACCGCCGGAGGCGCTCCCAGTCGCCACAGACGCAGAGCGACGCATCGGTCCACAGTCACAGCCGCGACTCGGACTAGGTGATTGACGGCCGTGGGACGCTGCTCACCTGCACGCCCTGCACGGGCTGCTGCACAGGCAGCGTGACCTGCTCCACCGGCGGCTCCGGCTGCCGCAGCGGCTCCGGCTCCGGCTCCGGCGGCGGCTGCGGCTCCGGCGGCGGCAGCGGCCGCAGCAGAGACGACACGGGCTGGATTGTGTGCGTGCGGTTCACCATGTCGACGCTGTGCACCCGCCTGTGGACGACGGGATGGTCCTCAACCTCAGCCGGGGAAGACGTGTACGCCGGACGAGTGGTGTACGCGACGAGCCAGGGATGGTGTGTAGGACCGGCCAAGGGTGGTGTAGGAGTCGGCCCAGGTATTATGTACAGGATGGATTTGGGGTGATCTACAGAACGGGCCAGAGGTAGTATACAGGACAGGTCAGGGATGGTGCACAGGACGGGTCAGGGTAGAAAAAGAAGAACCTAGGGTTCTTTTACGATGCATTCAACTGCTAGGTCATATAGCATCGCCAACCTTGCCGCCCCGGAAGCTCAGTTGGTTAGAGCGCTGACCTGCGCTGGTCTCCCCTGTCCTGGCAACGCAGGGTTCGAGTCGCTTCACGCGCTCGCATTTAGCCCCCGACTGGATCGGGTCAGTTGGCAGCTGGCCCGATAAGGCCGCGGACGAGCTACCAGGCGGCCGTGTCGGTGCATTGACGGCACGTTAAACTTTCGGTCAAAATTCTGCCGTTGAACTGGAATTCATGGATTGGGTGGTGGGGTCAGGGTTCACGCAGCAAGCTCTGCTTAGCAATAGAACCCTGGTTCATAAAGCCATCCCAGCAAGAATTCGGATGAAATGTGTTGAAAAAAACCTCTCGCGCCGATTGGTCGCGGATAAACTCGGCAATCCCGCCGGTTGGGGGATGCGAACCCACAATCATGCGATCAAGAGTCCGACACCCTACCGATTGAGCTGCCGCGGCCCCAACGGGTCAGGGATAATGTACAGGATGGGTCAGGGGTAGTGTACAGGACGAGTCAAGGGTGGTGTACAAGACGTACGAGGGCTGGTGAACAGGACCGGTTAGGGTGGTGAACGGGACACACCAAGGAGGTATTGGAGATGGGCCAGAAGTGATGCTGAGACATGCATGGCAGTCAGTACGACACAGGATAGATGGAACACAACATACTAGACGGGTAATTCTGAGACGCCTGAGAGCTTGCTATACTTTGTCCACTTTCATGTGTCCACTTGCTTGTCTCGGCGTGTACCATCTTATCGCAGATATACTTATCCCAGTCACTTAATGAGTGTAACTATCACATGTATCATAGCTAGACATCGCCTCCGACTCTATTTTTCAGCACATTGATGCTCCTACTTTTTTATCGGGTTACCTTCCACAACATATACAGGAAATGTGAACTCATGGGCAATTCGTGAACTTAAGCGAACTGTTTTACGGTCACTTAGGTGGCTCTTGCTAGCTGCACGGCAGCAAACTTTAACGATGAGATCAACACTGGCATGTTGGCAATATGTGCCACATTCATCTGGATGCTGACACCTCCAGCCATTACGTGCTGATCACGTGCAAACAGGGCCCCGGCACTTCCTAAGATAACGCTGGCCACGGTTACTCGTGCCACATACTGGTAAACATTAACCTCCCTCAGACTGCACCACCGTGTGGCACGCCAGGAGCAGCGGAGCACCATGAAGTGGCACACCCCACCATCTGGGGCTACCACACCCGTGCTGACCTCAGACCGACCGCCGGGTGCCGAACACTGACCTCAGGTGGGCGCGCAGATCGTGGCTGGCCGCATACAGTTTGTCGCAGACCACGCAGCGGAAGCGTTTCTCGCCACGATGGCGACGCATGTGGTCGTTGAGCTTGCACTGTTGTATGAACGCCTTGGGACACAGCAAGCATTTGTACGGCTTCTCTCCTGTGGACGAAACAACACTTATTGTTTGTTTCTCCCCTGCAGAAGGAACAGCACCAATACCGCCTGCTTCTAGTATGTGGGAGGAACGATACGTATACAGTTTGCTTTTCGTCTTTGGTGGAAGCAACACTGTGCGTACAAACGCTGTATGAAAGGGATGATATCATGCAGGAACTCTCTATATCAGAGTCCAGACATCAAGCATCACATCACAATAGATCCAAGATGTGCACGCTGCCCTGGACGCTGCCCTCGGCACTTCTTCACCTGCGTTTGATACAACACTGACCGGTATGAATTTTGGAATGGTTTTTCAAGCGATCTTGGCGAGAAAACACCTTGCCGCAGACATCACAGGTGAACTCCGGCTTCTGGTGAACCGATACCACGTGCACGTTCAAAGCGCTGGAGGACCCCAGCCGCGCACCACACACCTGGAAAACGAGAACCGGGTCAGACAATTTCAGAGATTTCGAAAAATCCAGCCGAACCCACGACAAATCTATGTAATAACGTTCAACCGAAGACTTCCAAAGAGCCTCACAATCCTTCTCCAACCTCTTCTTTGCTAACGACATTCAAATGTGATTCTGGCAACAAACGAGGCCCACAACACTCAACTCCAACCTCTAAACCAACACTGCCAAGACGATAGAAAACGACCCTCCCACGCCCAACCATCCGACCACATCGTCCGAAATCCAAGCCGGCTCTCGAGTCTCACGTCGCAGACGAAGTCTCGCTGCAGGCGGTCGTGGTGGTAGCGCAGCTTGTGGTGCGTCAGGTAGATCTTGCGGATGAACTTCTTGTCGCAGCAGTCGCAGCCGTAGGGCGGCGCCGGCCCGCGGGCGCCGTGCTGCTTGAGCAGGTGCTTCTGGTAGGAGGCGTGCCGCAGGAAGCTCAGTCCGCAGTCGGGCGCCGGACACGGGAACAGCGGCCTCTTCAGCTCGCTGTGGATGAGGACATGCTCACGTCGGATGGTCGGCCACATGCATGCCTCCCGTCGCCGCCGAGACGTCAAGGCAAGGACGGCCGCCGGGCGCTGTGCGTCATACAACATACAGCTGAAGACTACGCGAGGATAGGCCAGCTTGTCTGCCGCAGGCACACCATCGGGCACCAAACCGCACCGGACCGTGGAGACACGCACCGCACGGCGTCCTGTTCTCGCAGAATTACATCAATTTCAGAAAGAAATAAAGTGTATTTCAACAAGTCGGCACAGTGCATTCGCATTTAGGATACTTGTTTCGTATTCGGTAGAGGAGTTTGATTACAGACATAGTTCCTCTAATTTCGACACATGTGCATTCAAAACCAATCCGATTCAGTCGACATTGGCTGCACTTCTTGCCGATATCGGACTCCACTGCCGAAGATGGTGTACGCATCTCAAATTTAGTGCACGATGCCGAATTGTTCGATTGGCACGGGTGCCACGCATACGTCACGGTCCTTCTTGTCTCACAGCCACCCCGCTCAGTTTATGTCGCATACAACCGGCCAGCACGACGGACGGGCGGGAGCGGACACCGCCCAGCTCCGAGGCGCCCAGGCCACGTGGTGGCGTGACGTCACAGGCAGCGACTGGCGGTGGCGGGCCGCCTCAAACTTACAGCCGACCGGACCGCCACCGACGAAGGCCAATCTTGAACTGTTTGCTTTGGAAAAATGCGCGCCTTGTAACATCGTGGTGAAAATCGTTATGAACAAAATGAAAAACCAGATCGAAATCTGAGTGAAGGAATCAGGACTTAAAAACCCGAAACGAAAAGTTACGAGGGTTCCAAAATTATGACGGTCTGGTCAGGCCAATCACATAAGCTGCTGTGGCACACAGGAATAGACCCGCTCGGTCTTCGTCATCGCCCGTAAATTGTACTCTGCATGTTGAGTCAATAGACGGCAGGGTCTGTAAAAACAGCCTCGTCCTGGAATTTTGATATCCTACAGATTATTATGTTTAGAAAATTGTGCTTTTTTCGTGCCGAACTCATGAATGGCGTTTGCTGGCTTTTTGGGCTTTGGGGTGCATTGAAATGAATGGTGCTGTTTGCCAATCACTGCAAGCCTATTCTTCTTGAAAACACGAAATTCACTGGACAGTACAAAAAGTATTTCTGATGCCAGAAATGGAAAGAAAGCTATTATCTCCGAACACCATGGCCCGAAAATATCTCCTTTCCAAACTCAGGATCCAGAAACAAATTGAATGCAGGTAGACATTGCCGTCTGCATACGCAGAACGGCACAATATATAGGGCCTTCTCCAATTCGTCTCTCATTCATAGCACCTCCTATTCCACAATTTCGCTACACAGTGAGGATACTAATGTACTCATTTTCAACCGTGTGAAGTAGATGAATATGTCGTGGGAAACCGGATGACACCTGCTCTGGCCAAGTGTGACACACTGGAATACACCCGGCTTGTGAATGTCAGGAAACTCTCCAGACACCCTCACTTCGATCACGGCTGGCAAGACCAGTGACGCCGCGCTCTCGTAGGACCCCGTTAGTGATGCCGACATTCTCAAACGCACTGAGGTAGGTGTCGACGTGACCAGCTCCCAAACATTCCATCAGACCAGAGACACTGCACCCTCTTCGGATACTTCCGACTTCGGATCTTCGAGACCAGTGGCACTGCAGGCTTTACGGATTCCTCGCGTCGGCGTTGCGAAACCGAACCAACCTCTCATGCGACTGTGACCACGCGTGTCGCGCGATCACGTTGACTGACCTATGTTGAGAAGCTTTGTGCTGGATCAGCTGGCGGCCGGTCGCGCACACCTCGTCACACAGGTGGCACGGGAAGGGCGGCGCGTGACAGAACTGCAGGTGCACGCGCAGCATGTGGCAGTTGCGGAACTCCTCCTCGCACTGGTGGCAGATGAAGCGACGCAGCTGGTTCAACTCTTCGCCCGAGGCCGCCAGAGCACCGCAGCTGATCAGAGCCTGAAACAGGGTGAGGTCAGGTCACCGCCCCGAAGTTGGCAGAGCGCCGCAGCTGATCAGACCATGGAACAAGGTCAGGTCAGGTCACTGCCCCGAGGCTGCCAGAGCAGCACAGCTGATCAGAGCCAGGTCAGGTCACTGCCCAAAGGTTGTCACAGCACCACAACTGATCACACCCTGGAACAAGGTCAGGTCAGGTCACCGCCCAGAAGTTGTCACAGCACCGCAACTGATCAGCACAGTACCCGGTCAGCACACTACGAGGTCATCTGGGTAATGGGATCATGGGATCATGGGAAAACATGCACAGACTGTGGCATGTTAGGTTACTGCCAGAGACCATGAGAGCACCGAAGTCTGGAAATACATCAGGTTATCAGAATGCATAAAATATCAGGACAGATCAGGTCAGGTCAGTAGAAGTCACCATCGAAAACCAGGGTTGGAAGCAAGGCCCTGTCCTGGATGCTTGTCATTCAGAATATTGGTTCCCCCAGGTCAAGGCAATTATCCACTACACCTTTTGCCAAAACATTGAATGAAATAATTCGAAGACTGCGAACTTATTGCCTTTTGAAAAACATGTTCGAAACTGATTGGAATATAAAAAGGAATTATTATGTCAGAAGGAGAAAACAAATTATTCTCTCCACATTGGAATGGCCCAACATTTTCCTCTCCAAATCCAGGATTTAAAAAAAACAAGTCCAATCACGCCACCAACACCAGAAGCGGTACGTGTCAGCAACTGGACCACACAGTGAGATGGAGCCAGGAAAGGCCAGCGGTCAGTAGTAGAAAAACTACGACCAGAAGCGATTCGATCTCGCCTTCTTGATGACAATGAGACCAGACAACTGAACATCCGCACACTTTGTTACGAGAGTCACCTTAAACCTGTTGATAATTCGCATACTGCTGCACTTATGGCCATATATTGCTTTTCCACATAGCTTAAGATTTGTGAACTTGCGCAACATGTAGATTAGTAGCATTGTGGTTAATATGCACAAGGATCTACAGTTGGAGACGCGAAACCAAATTGCAGTTAAGTGCTCCAATGCTAAATACCAACCCATATAAAAATAAAGCATACATATGGGCTACAGCAAATACAACATAGGAACTGGTCATCACAGACTACAGTACACATCAATTTTTGGGTTCATCTTTGAGTAACGGAGTGTACAATTATTTCGAACTTAGCTGAATGGAATTCAACGTGCAGTGTATACTTAGCATGGAACGAAACCATCTGTATAGTAGATTGATATTGCTACTTCGCACCACCCCATTTGCAAACACAGAAGTAAGATCATTCATTGCAACAACAAAGCAAACGTATTGTTCTTGATGTATACTTTTGGGGCGCTGAACGCCCCAGCTAAGCCTTGATTTCTCAACGCCACGAATTTTGACGACTGGCGGCAGGGCACGATACCCCGAAAAACCGCTGCAGTGGCGGCCGACCACACACCGACCTGGACCACACCGCCGGCCGACCACACACCGACCTTGACCACACCGCCGGCCGACCACACACCGACCTGGACCACACCGCCGGCCGACCACACACCGACCTGGACCACGCCGCCGGCCGACCACACATCGACCTTGACCACACCGCCGGCCGACCACACACCGACCTTGACCACGCCGCCGGCCGACCACACACCGACCTGGACCACGCCGCCGGCCGACCACACACTTACCTGGACCACACACCGACCTGGACCACGCCACCGGCCGACCACACACCGACCTGGACCACACACCGACCTGGACCACGCCGCCGGCCGACCACACACCGACCTGGACCACGCCGCCGGCCGACCACACACCGACCTGGACCACGCGCCGACCTGGACCACACCGCCGGCCGACCACACACCGACCTGGACCACGCCGCCGGCCGATCACACACCGACCTTGATCACGCCGCCGGCCGACCACACACTTACCTGGACCACACACCGACCTGGACCACGCCGCCGGCCGACCACACACCGACCTGGACCACACCGCCGGCCGACCACACACCGACCTGGACCACACCGCCGGCCGACCACACACCGACCTGGACCACGCCGCCGGCCGACCACACACCGACCTGGACCACGCCGCCGGCCGACCACACACCGACCTGGACCACGCCGCCGGCCGACCACACACCGACCTGGACCACGCCGCCGGCCGACTACACACCGACCTGGACCACGCCGCCGGCCGACCACACACCGACCTGGACCACACCGCCGGCCGACCACACACCGACCTGGACCACGCCGCCGGCCGACCACACACCGACCTGGACCACGCCGCCGGCCGGCGCGTACTGGCAAGCGTGCTGTCGCATCAGGTCGGGCCGTGGGAAGCACACGTGGCAGAGCCGGCACATGGCCAGGTCCGGCTCGTCGCGCTCGGGCGCCGCCGGCAGCGGCGACTCGCCGTGGCACGACTGAAACAAACCACGCAACTGAAACGACACGGCCCGGCCGAACCGGCACGGGGCGCGTCAAACGGGCAACAGGCCGACGGCCAGCACAGGTGCAGTTTGCAGATCGTAAGCGAGATGGTCTGCTTGCGCGGTGGTGGCGGAGCCGGCGCACGGCCGCGGCGCCACGCGTGTCTGAACGCTAGCCGACGCATTCATGGCACTCCGAAGTGTTCTCGCCAGACCGTCCACGGACCGTGAGGGGAGAGGTGGAATGAACCAACCTTGTTTTTTAACGATTCATTCGACTGCTAGGCCACATAGCGTCGCCAACCTCTCGCCCAGATTGATCGCGGGTGGACTCGATAATCCGGCCGGCTGTGGGATTCGAACCCACGCTCCTACGATCAAGAGTCCGACGCCCTACCGACCGAGCTACTGCGACCCCGGAGAGGGAGTGGGGATCACGCGACCATCCCTGATGTGCTGTCGGACAGCAACAGCCACAATCGGCGGCGACTAGCTGCCGTGGATGCAGCCTACGCAGTCAGCCACAGCCAGCCGGCAGTTGGCCGCCCGTCCACCGGCCGGCCCCGTCGCCGCACCCACCGCGATGTGCTGAGCCAGCTCGCTGGGCCGCTTGTGGTCGCAGCGACACAGCGGACACGCGTACTCGGGGTAGCGGCGGCCGGCGCGCTGGCCGTGACGCGCCGCCATGTGGATCCGTCGGCTCTTCTCCGACGGGAACTGGCGCGGCTCGCCCGTCCTGACGGCAGCCGCAGTAACGGTCTGTAGTTTGCAACAGTCCCGACAACGGCCACAGTCATGGACTGTGGCAGTCCCGGCAACCGTCACAGTCATAGTCTGTGACAGTTCTGACAACAGCAACAGCCGCGGTCTGTGACAGTTCCGACAACGGCCACAGCCTGTGACAATCCTGACAACAGTCACGGTCCAAGCATGTGACAGTCCCGACAACGACCAAATTCATAGTATGTGACAGTTCCGACAACACCCACAGTCACGGTCTGTAGCAGTTCCACCAGGGGCCACAGTCTGTAACAGTTCTGACAAAAGTCACAGTCAGGGTTAGATTTTCGGATGCGACTTCTGGGTTCGGAGTGTAAAACTATCGCGAGCAAAATGGAGAAACTCTAAATTTATGGTGCATTATAACATTAATGCCAAACAATATGCCAACTCAGCAAACATGGTTCCTTTACCATATGATACTGGCAAAGGTAGTTGGAAAATTGCTAGTTCCAGCAGCAAAACAAATACCCTCCTATTCAAAGTGTATGATATGTAGTCTGTGCTCATGCGTTGGCCGTATGGCCGCATGATCAATTAGTAGTTTCCGGCTAGCCACTGGGCGTCGCTACTGTGCGCCGATGAGCGATGTGTTTGTGTTTGTGTGTGTGCGGAATGTGCGGCCAGCCGCTGTTCGTGGGCAGTGTCACGTGACCTTGCCTGAGGGCATAACCTTGAGCCGACCGCGGCGGCGAGCTGAGAGCTGCACGGTAGAGGCTGGCTGCGCATGCTGGAGAGGCTGGCTGCGCGTGCTAGAGAGAGGCTGGCTGCGCGTGCTAGAGAGAAGCTGGGTGCGTGTGCTGGAGTAGGGCACGAGGAACCGCAGTGACGATGCCGGGGTGTTTGCGTTAGGCGTGTGTCCTGGTGGTAGCTTTCACTTGGACCATTGCGGGCCGCCTCCCGAGTGTTAGCGCCATGGCTGAAAGTGGCCTCAAGACGTAAAATTAAATACACCATTAGACTCACGGGCTCAGTGTTTTCCGGAGTTACGCTGGAGAAGAGCTACAGATATATGAATGCTGAAAGAATATATTCTGCCACAAAGAACAGGCGAATCCAGGGTAAAAAAGACAAAAAGATAGATTGCGCTATTCCACTTCTCAATTACTGCAACAGGTCCCAACCTGGTGTCCTATCACCCATCTGTGAGCCCTCAGTAAAATTGTCTTCCACCCGACCACTGTCAACAGGAAGCCTGCTCCAAATCACTCTCCCTCAGCTTCCCAACAGAGAGCGACAAACACGTCACTGGCTTTTGGTCCACATTCAGACACAGTCACAATCAATCATAGCCTGCTGTTCATTTGTGATAGCCCACTAACAGGAATACAAACCATCCAATGGTTCATTCTTCAAGTCCATGATACAGTTAGGGTACAGGAGAGACTGCCAGGTGGACCAGGTATGTTGTGACTGACCAGATAAGTAGTGAGTGACAAGATATGGGTGAGCAACCAGATATGTGGTGAGCAACCCGATATGTGGTGAGTGACCAGATATGTATTGAGTGACCATGTATGCTGACATGCGGCGCTGTTCGGGGATACAGTGGCTCAGTGACCGACCTGGACAGACAGCCGGCGGTGCAGACGAACCGGTCGCGGTCGCGGTCGGAGTCGGGCCACTCGTCCGCGCTGTCGGCCGTCGGCGCCGTTCGCGCGCGTGGCCGACCGTCCGCCGACGGCTCTGCCCGACCCGCGGGCGACTCACGGCCGCTGGCGATGGGCTCGGGAACGTCGCACGCCACGCCGTCGGCGAGAGGCTTGGGCGCGCCGGCCGGCGGCTCGGGGCTGTCGGGTGGGCCCGGGTCGTCGGCGTCCTCCGAGTCGGACCGACCCGGGCACGACTGGCGACGTTCTGCCGTCATGGACAGTCGCACGTGTGACTATCAGCACACAGCTACAGCTACGGCAGGGCAGAAACCGCATACCCCACATTCCCTTACCATGTTCAAGATGCAAAACTAGGCAAGTGTGCATCGTACTAACTAATAAATGTAAATATCCAAATGTCAAATTAAATGATATTGGATCTGTTCAAAAATAAACAGTACACTACACATTGCCCATATTGGTACAATTAACAAAATAATGCACTGAAACTGTCATCAAAGGGAAATGCAAAATGATGGCAAAATTGCAACTGCAAACAGTTGAGGATATCTTGGATGGATTATGAGGCCACACATACACATTGAATATTGATATATCGGAAAGTTGCGTCACCCACTCAAATGACCGAGTAGTGACTACCCTACCATCCTTGCTTAGGTGTGTTGGTGGACCAGAGCATCTCACCTGTGTGAGCACAGACTGCATGGAAGGCATCACCATCAGAAGCTTGTGCAGCCTGCTCAAGTTCCAGCACATGCTCAAGTGTCTGTAATTGGGAAGGGTTAATGTTATTAAATATCTTCAACAGCTACAACCTCAGCTACATTGGTCGAAGTGCTAGTCTGAATTAAGTATGTCTTCAGGGTGGATGGAGACAGGATTGAAAAGCTACATACATGCATAACTTTTCATGACTGGGATGGTCAGCTGAAAAATTTGTGAATAAAGGTGTGGTCTGAAGTAATGGCAAATTTCTGCAGCTTTAACACATGCACCGAATGGCATCTCGCATGAGGTGAACCTAAGAGGTAGACAGATCCCCCACCCCCCACCATCCAAGATCTTGCAAACTACTGAAGCTACCCACAAAAACAAAATTTGGAGGGGAGATTACCACTGTACTGAACTCTCTGCAGTATCAATTATATGATCATATGTCCCTGCCTTCAGGGTCAAATGAGGTCGACCGATCTGCCAGCACTCCACACTGCTGTATGGACGAAATATTGGTGGCGGTCGGCCGACGGCTGGTCGGTCAACTTTGCACTTGCACCGTTCCTATATTTCGAACATATTTTTAAAATAATGCTTGCATATGATGCAGTTATCAATTTGCAACACAATCACAATACTTCATTACAGTATGCCAGTTGGCAGTTGGTTTATGAGATATCTTCAAAGAACCAGAGGGTGGGCAGATACCACCCTTTCTCCATCATGGGCATATGCTATTAAAACCTTTTACCATCCATTATAATAAATGGGTAGGCCACAATTTTTGACGAGCATAATCAGATGCTATCACAGACTCACATATATTACATACAATTACAACACATCCCAAATCCTAGGCATAAAAAACTCAGGCCATCCCAGCAACTCTTGAGATTGAGTTCGCTAGTTGGTTGGTTATTTGAGTTTTAGGGCGCATCGACCAAGTTTGGTCATTCAGCGCCCATCTCTTGAGATTGAACTTGGCAGTTTTTTGCAGTAGTTACATGATGGATGATTCATAATTCCATGACTACAATCAAGCAACTTGGATTGAAATTTCGCACCACTGTCCACGCCACACAAAACAATAAGATATTCACAAAACATTATGTACCACCAATACCATGCAACAATACCATCCATACTCCTGCCAACTATTTGAACATAAAATTACATACTCATGTGTTCATTTTCCAGAAGTTATTGGTGCATCCATTGTAAGTAAGAAACTTAGTACACAGTGAAATAGGTGTGACTAACAAAACACATCAAGTGGTGTATGTGTTGAGGTGGCAAAATGACTTGACTTGCCCTCTGAAAGGAGCAAAGATGGAATTATCAGTTTAGGCCCATGTGTCTGTATGACTATTATCAGTGGACACCATCAGAACTCATCAACTCATCAAGTACTGCTTTGCGGATAACATGCCTAACAATACATTCTTATTGAACCTTTGTCCATGACAAAACAAAACATTGGTTATATGTGTTGATTTCCATCAACAGGTGTTTGATTTGTACTTAAATGCATTGGTAATCATGGACAATTAACCTTAATTTAGACTGGTCACAAACCATTCTGAGATGTCCACCCTCCATGTGAAGACATCTCAAAATGTTCAAATCCAGCAAAAATTCCCAGAGTATAGAATAATGTGGTGTGTACCTCCAAATGTCAGAATCAATGAGTGCAGTGGATGCATACCTTTAGACAAGCAGCCACTGAGTGCAAACCATTGAAGAGGGCAGGCCATTCATCATCTTCAGGTAGGAAGCAGTCACTTGATTTCCTTGAGAACCACATTCTGATGTCCATGATATTTAGCAAGCATTTCTGAAAACAAATAATTGATTTAGCGAACTAATCACATATTGTTGTACAACAGTAAGAGGATAATCAATTCATGGATTTACTACAATTCACTGAGTAATGATACCAAGTGATGTGTGGTCTGCACCAGGGATATTCTCACACCTTTTTGGAGAACATGCAGACCCTTATGCATTGGCTTGCACATGCCTTACTTTGTGTCACCATTTCATATGCAGAGTAGGATACACAATGCCTAATATTATCCATTTTGGGTTTGGAAATGTACATATAGATTTAACCAGGTGACTTAACAAGCGAGCCTCATGTTCATGTCTGGAGATCCTGGGTGGATCAGGGATGTCTGGATCCCCTGGCTTGGTGCCCTGTTGATATTAATTTGTGATTTTACCTATTCAGTCTGAAAATGTCCTGGAAATAAGGACTTGGACCCTGTAGCTTCATGAGAGATCTCCAGCCTTATTCATGTTGATGCCAATATTGCTGCACTTTCTAACAATACTATTCACACAAACAGTATGTCCAAATGTGCTAACTTAGGCATCAGGATGTAAAATTCCTGAAGAATTTGTGATAGCCATTGGAAATGGCTACTGACATTGACCTGGGGCCATGCAATGTATACTGCAGTGAGTTCACTACAGCTGTAATTCTTCCAAATTGTGTGCTTCTAGTTTCAGAGCTTAGATGGCCGAACCCCCTCCCCGGTGAACATTATGTGAGAGGCATGTTGACCGGGATCTTCTGCACTTCCTACGGTAGCATTGCTTGCACTCAAAATGTAACGGAATGTGGTGAGTACGGAACCGGCTGTTGAAATAAACAACTTGAACTGGAAATGGATGCAATGTTTTGTGGGGTCACAAACCTCACTGTGAGGTAGGTGTACAACCACTTTGGTTTATGGGAGCAAAATGACCAAAGCAGTCGATGCACCCTAAAGCACAAATCCACCACTACTTTTGTTTGAAGATACCAAAAGTTGAATGCCTGCAGAAAGTGAGAGGTCTTGCTGCGAGGCAGCGTGAAGCTATCATGGAACCATCTCAGTGGCTCCAGTTCATCAGAATCACTTTCAATTGTTTCTGGGACAGGGGTGGATACAAGGGTGCTGGGGGCATGCAGTGTCCCCTCAGGTTTTCTGCCAGAGTTGAGCATTGAAAGAAGCCTGACCTTCAGTACACCTGAATGCCCCCTCAAATTTTTCAGCCAGAAACACCCTTCCAGGCACAAAGTTCCACGATGACAATTCCAGATGGTCCAATTGGACATTCATTCCATGAGTAGGCTATAATTGAGTATTTCCCCTCCTTGCTTTCATGGACAAATATTATTACATCAAGCAACTCATATGACAGTAGGCGGTTTTACAGCGGCTTTTTGCTCCCAGGTCACGTGGTCTCAGGAACAAGATAGAGGGAGAAGACCCAGCATAATGATGTGCATAAATTAAAAGCAACCACCAAATCTAATTCTCACATCAGTTTTAATAACGAAATAGGTTTTACTACTGATGTTGCTGAAATAAGTAAAATTAAACTTGCAAACATCAGTAAATTGCAATATGCTTTCTGATTTAAGTGGAGACTGCACTCAGCTCTACAGTATCTGGCAGCTGACAAATGACTGCCAGATGACAAATTGGCACTATGGTTAAATTAGCTAAGGATGCGGTTATAAGCTAACTTCCTGAGCAATGGTAGAGAAAATGATAACAAAAGTATACTTAATCGATGTCAACCAAGTTTATAAATCCATACCTGATACTCCTGACATGTTCACACTGCACAACTAATAAATATTCACAACGCACCCCACGAGTAGGACGCTCGTGTACCGACTGATTTGTTACTTACCATCTAGTGGGGTATGGGTTTTGGAATACAAATTATTTAAGGAAAATTATGCTAAAAACAATCAGTCTAAAATATTTTTATTTCCACCACCAAGCAACAACTTTTGTCAACGAAAAGGCTGAATAATATATTTCAATCAATTCTTATTAATATGACATGTTCTCCAATGTACTTCTTTAGTTCATGTCTGTAATGTTTTAGTTCAAGCCAGGAATGACTTGGAAGGATAAAAAGCACCTAGACGGGGGAGCAAATTTCTGCTGTAAAACCGGCTAGTGTAAAGTAATCTAAAGTGCAACATTAACCAACAGTCCTGACAGCTAACAACTGTGTGATCGGTTAAAGGTGCACCAGCGCCAAGATTCGAACCCATCCCGACCTGCACGGAAAGCGGATGCCCTAATCAACTGTGCCAATCGCTGATACAGCTTGGGGCGAATATACAATGTAGAGCATGCTGACTGAGGACCAGGGTGGAATTAGGGCACTTCTTAAGAGATTCTATCTCTGAAAACATTTTTGCACTCCGGGTTCATACTGGATAGGATGGGCTTCACATGTACTCCGACACAAATGTGGGCACAAAGATATAAATAAAAACAAACACAGAACGACACCAAAAAGCCTTTTATTCCACTTACGGTCACCACTCAAACTAACCACTTTTTGTAGCAGTCAGCAGCTGGACCACACTTCACACACTCCATCAGTCTCAACCACCAGAATTGCCGACAACGCTCATGTGCATGCGCACTGCCTATACTGTTATCCGGCTTTGGAGCTGTGTCTCGGAAAACTTGTGTTCCTGCCACCCACATAGTGGGAAAGTTTGACAGTTTTAAGAGACGTTCTCCGGAGTCCCGGAGGCCACCGATCAGAATTGGCTGCGTTAGCGTTTTCTGTTCCAAAATCTGTCTGTCAACCAATAAATGCAAGGTATTTTTTATATGACGTCATAACCATTAGCAACTTTGAACACATGGTTAACAGTGTCATACTGCAAACACAAGACCATGACTGATACTTTCCTGTGATCACATCCAACTGTGGCGTGTGTGGCAGCTGAGTTGTGTTTGTATTACATAAGAAATTGGCTGAGTAGGTGGGTATGTACTCGGAGCTGAAGGTGAAGTGTGAAGTATTTTTATTTGTTTTTCATATGGCTAGCCTTGTACTGAGACGAACAGTGAAAGGAAAGCGCATTGCTCCTGTGAGTTATGAGAGAAGAAACAGTGCTGATTATTACGAGTCACTGCTGGGCGGTGCCATCCATTGTTCACTTCTTTGTCCCTATGTTTTGACATTTGATTTGACCAAAAATGAGAATGCATATAACATATGCATATTATGTAGGTACTGATTACATAGGTTTTTTTTCCAGTAGATTACGGATTCCATGATTCCATGCATACAAATAATGTCCATGAAAATGTACTCCAGAAGAAGTTGGTATGCACTCCGACTCCCAACCCGGAAAGTAAGTTTCCCACTCTGCTGAGGACATGTTTATTTCCCTGATGATCTCCAATGAAGTTTGGTATGTTCTTTACACACCACCTATTAATAATGGCATTCAAAATAGGATATTGCCAAATGGGTTTTGCCAGAATAATGACAATTTAAAATTGACATAGGTAGGGCTATCACTAAGTGGTAGTTGATCCTAAAGTAATGGTGACATGCTATACCACCATTTTAACCATGCTGATGTGCTCTCATTGGTTTGATATGGAATGTTGAAAATGAGAGATTAACATAGGTACCTACCATATTACAAATGTCCATCAGAGCCTTGAAGAAGTTCTCAAATCCAGTTATTGAACAAGTAACACCATTCTTGTTCACCTTGCCTGATAATTCAGAGGAGTTCCTTGCTCCTATTGGCACAGGTGATGACTTGGATGATATATTTTCACATCTGGACTTTTGCAGGGTCTTTTTTCCAGCCCAGGGACCCACATGCAGTGTTTTCATTTTCTTGTTCAGCTTGGATGAGGGTTTCAATCTCAATTTTCTGCTTGAACAAGTGGTCTTCTTGTTTTTACTTTGACTTCTTCCTGTCCCAGAGGATATATTTCCGTCTGAGGAAGATTTACAACCCACTGGATCATTGCGAGTCTTTTTGGGACACTTCCTTTGAATTTGTACCTTCATCCTTAGTGAGGGCCGCTATTCGCTGCTGCCACTACCAGTTATTGCTTTCGTGATCCAATCCTCACACCATTTATAGCTGATGTTCTCGTAACGTAGAGCTTCCTTCACCTGTGTTTTTGTCTTGTAATTGCACGTATGCGATAGGATTCAGGTTAGATTAGTTTAGTCTAGGCAAATTAGTTTGGGTTGGGCTTGGTTAAGTCAAGGCCTATCGAAGGTCTATCGAAGGACTCGAGGCCAAGGCCTATCGAGTCAGGTTGGACAATTAGGGGGTCTGTTCCCGTGGGTGGCTCCACCAGAAGGAACTCAGTGGAGGGTAGTTGAGTAGTTGAGACTGGCCCACGGGAACGACCGGTGGAGCTTGGTGGAGAAATCAGCTGACAGCGGTGTGAATTCCGCGACAAAAAGGAAGTATTTGGCGCTGTATCATAAATTGACCGAATTACCTTTCAAATGTTTGTCCAGATGATCGCACAATGTACATAGTATGCCTTGTTTTACAAAGTCCCAAATTTGTCTTTATTTCTGGCTATGTATGTGTCACCAGAGACTGCGGGGCGCAAACGTCCTTTTCGCCTATGGGATGAACCAGGCAATCTCTCTTTCCTCTCGGTTGAGCATCGTCTCCCCCTGTTTTGCGGTTTGACATGCCTTCTTAACGTGCAGCATATAATCTCGTGTCTGGACCCGCCGGGCTCCCTCGGCCCCGAGGCGCTTCTCTACCCGATGCTGACTTTTCCTCATCTCAACTTGCCCGACCACGTCGATCGGGCTCGAGTAGGATTTTAGTCGGCGCCAGGAGAACGGCGGTACTTCTGGGCACGGACATTGCGGCGGATCCGGCCGGTAAAGTAACATTGCGTGTAAGGAAAATATACGACCTTCAATATACCAGGAGGTGCTGAGTTGACATCAACTCAACTCAATCAACTCAGCACCTCCTGGTATATTGAAGGTCGTATATTTTCTTTACACGCAATGTCAATCCCAGGAGCATCTAAGAGCCATTCTTCGCTGTATTAGACAAGGTAAAGTAACATCTTCCCTTAGGCCGAATGACGTAGATCAAAGGCCTAAAAAAACATGTTTTGTGGTCTGCATCTATTACTTCGATTATTGTTCATAGTTGTAGTAGTAATTTCATATTTCCTTTGCGAAGGATGATCCTGGTATCCAGTTGATGCATGCATATGAGAGTCATATGTGGAGGACGTTGTTTGCGCGCAAATATATGGCGCAAGTGCGCCGTGATTGAGCCCAACTTAAAAATCACAATTGGACCCTAGCCCTGTTCGGCAAGCATGTATACGGTGCAGTCGGAGTAAGCGGAAAACAAGGAGCCAATCAAACGCGTCAGAGTTTCACCTCAGGCACTTTTGCTATGACGTCACACATTTGTAGTCGGTGCAGGCGGTGTAGTCGGAAAATCGCGTAAACACCGACTGCAAGTTAACTTGTGCGTGGCTGACGCAGTTGAGACAAGGCTGGGGTAGGGCTGGTTATGGCCGGGGAGGTAGATACATACTTCCAGGAGGATTTCACACATTAAGTGGTCGCCGGTTAAAGTATGCACCCTTAAGCCCAAATAATCAATCAACCAGATTGTTTCGTCCTTTTTGGTCATTACGGCCTTGTTCTTCCAAAGAGCTGTGCAGAAATCAAATGGCTTTAACTCAAGGTTACTTGCCATTTACATTGGCCTTTGGTATTTCTGTAAAGACATAAAGACATAAAAGATCAGTGCAACTATGAGCCACAAGGGCCCTTCTTGGTTGTACTCTGGACACTGAACCAGTTGCCCACCAAATCCGTTGATCAACCGTCCGTGGAATACATAAAAAATGAGCCCTCTATTCTGATAATGATTTGTCTATGCTGTTTTTAAAGGTGTTCAGTGTGCTGCTACTGACAATGGTTTCTGGCAGCTGGTTCCAGTGTTCTACTACCCTGTTGGTGAAGAAATACTGTCTTAACCTTGTCCTGCTGTGATTCACTTTAATTTTGAATTGATGACCTCTAATTGCATCATTTGTTAAATTCAAGCATTTCCCTGAGATATCACTGTTCCTGACAAACACATTTTATAGACCTTGAGATCTCCTCTCAGCCTTCTATATCTCAGTGAAAACATATTCAATTTTTTCAACCTTTCCTCATATGCCAGGTTCCCTATACCATTAACCATTTGTGTTGCCCTCTTTTGTACTCTCTCCAAAAGCCAACCATCTTTTTCATAACTAGGGGACCAAGCTTGGACACAGTATTCCAAATGTGGCCTGACGAAACAATCAACCAGATTGCTTTGTCCTTTTTGGTCCTTACAGCCTTGTTCTTCCAATGATCTGTGCAGAAATAAAATGGCTTTAACTCAGGGTTACTTGTCATTTACATTGGTCTTTGGTATTTCTGTAAAGACAAAGACATAAAAGATCAGTGCAACTATGAGCCACAAGGGCCCTTCTTGGTTGTACTCTGGACACTGAACCAGTTGCCCACCAAATCCGTTGATCAACCGTCCGTGGAATACATAAAAAATGAGCCCTCTATTCTGATAATGATTTGTCTATGCTGTTTTTAAAGGTGTTCAGTGTGCTGCTACTGACAATGGTTTCTGGCAGCTGGTTCCAGTGTTCTACTACCCTGTTGGTGAAGAAATACTGTCTTAACCTTGTCCTGCTGTGATTCACTTTAATTTTGAATTGATGACCTCTAATTGCATCATTTGTTAAATTCAAACATTTCCCTGAGATATCCCTGTTCCTGACGAACACATTTTAAAGACCTTGAGATGTCCTCTCAGCCTTCTATATATCAGTGAAAACATATTCAATTTTTTCTCAATGTTTCCTCATATGCCCGGTTATGCCAGCCAACAATCATATGCCAGCCAACAATCTTTTTCATAACTAGGGGACCAAGCTTGGACACAGTATTCCAAATGTGGCCTGACATATGCACATTAAAGCTTCCTGATGACTTCCTCACTTTTGTATGATACATTCCTATTTATTGTCCCAAGTATTTTTAGTACCTTCTTCCTGGCTTCTTTGGTCTGTTCTGATGCCTGCAATTTTGTGTTCAAAATAACACCTAAGTCCTCCTGCTGAGTCACAGATAGTACTTGGCCACCCATCAAGTATGGAGCCTTCATATGCTGCCTACCTACATGCATGATTTTGCACTTTTCAAAATTAAAGAAGCCCTGTAGAAGCCCATTAGCACAAATTGGAGAAAACATATGGACTGGATGTGCTGAGGATTACCTAGCAGCTTATTCATCTACCATTTATTTAGTAAATCACATGTAGGCAAGATATTCCCTATTTCATGTCCACCATTGCATTGGCACAATGGATGATGCAGAATCCTTTGTGACAGTGATATTACACAATTCAGCATCAGTAAGTTTTAGGAAATGCAACATCAATGGGCTTTAGGTGACCTAACATCAGTGCATTTTATAGTACCCAACATCAGTAGGTTATAGCCTACAGGCAAACCAACATTATGAAGTTTTTGGTGATTGAACATCGGAAGGTTAGGTTTTTACTTGCAAGTTTGCATTTTTCTTCATTGTATATATCCCCACCAAAGATTTATGTTCAATCCCACACCTTTCCCATCTTTTAGTGGCGAAGAGGGAATCGCATGTATCTTCATGGTTAAACATGTTTTTGTGGTGTTTTTATAGTACTTGAGTGAAATTGACATTTTGTTGGTGAACTGACTACTTATTGAGATATAAGTACTTTAATTTCAACTGCTTATATCTTAAAAATTTGTCATTTACCAATAAAATGCAAATTAAATTCATTCAAATCATCAGAAAGCATCATACAAATATTTTTTTGGCAAATTGGTGTATGGGCTTCTATGCATTTATGTCAGCTTTTGACACTGATGATGTAGATCTGGCATGAAAATTGGTCACTGGGAAATGGTACCATCAGCTCAGGATTTCATTTCTGGAAATATGGCACCTGTAAAATGCTATTGTCCTTTGTGAAGCCAGAAGACCAAGGCTCTCATCTAGCATACAGCTGGAGGTGCATCATGTGCACCAGGTAGTACAAAAGAAGGTACACCAACTCCTGGAGGAAGAGGCTCTGGTGCCCAATCCTGGGGAAAAAAAAAAAAAAAAAAGGAGGAAAAATAGAAAGAATACCCTGCAAAAAAAACATTAGAAATCCTAATGGTTCTGATGGTATCCTAATGGTTTTCTAATGGTGTAATGGTTTTCTAATGGTCCTGATGGTTTTCTAGTGGTGCTTCTGATGGTCTAATGGTAATTCCTAATGGTGTGATGGTTTTCTAATGGTCCTGATGGTTTTCTAGTGGTGCTTCTGATGGTCTAATGGTAATTCCTAATGGTGTGATGGTTTTCTAATGGTCCTGGTGGTTTTCTAGTGGTGCTTCTGATGGTCTAGTGGTATTTCCTAATGGTGTGATGGTATTCTAGTGGTCCTGATGGTTTTCTGGTGGTGCTTCTGATGGTCTGATGGTGTTTCCTAATGGTGTGATGGTATTCTCGTGGTCCTTATGGTTTTCTAGTGGTGCTGATGGTCTAATGGTATTTCCTCATGGTGCAATTGTGGTGTCCCGAGCCCCGCCCACCTAGCGGCCGAGCTAGGGGCTCGGTGTTTCACCCCAGCCGGTAGACGGCTGGCTCGTCCCGCCCGGCGAGCCGGAGGGCAGCTGGGTCGAGTAGAGCAGGTTGGGGTTCGGAATGTTTCTGTCTGATTGTGCGTTGTGTTGTGCGACTGTCCTGATACCAAGCCTGGAGAGCCGTTGCCTGTACGCGATCAAACAGTGGAGGCAGATGATATATATATATATGGGTCGGAGTACCAGTCACGGTTGTTGACGGGCGCTGCAGACGCGCTCTACCCGTGGTGTGGTGCGGACGAATCGCCGCAAGGAGGTTTCCGCTGCGTGTGCGGCGGGTCAGCCTACTCGACTTGCGCAGTCGGTGCAACGCCGCGAGAGCCTCCCCTCGCGGCAGCGCAGCGAGGCACCAGGGGCGATGGCCGCTGGGTGCGCGACGGTGCGTGCTGTGTGCTTGGCGCATCAGGGAGGACTCCCGGTGGGCTGCTGTGACTCCGTGACTGCGCAGCATGGCTGCTGCTACTCTGGGTCTGCTGGGGGTGGCACCCTATCAGATTGGCCATGACATCGAGCGGTGTCCACACAGCGTCGAGCTCTACTTGGCCGCACTGGGCATTGTGGCTTAGGGGTGGAAACTGCAGTGCTCCTACACTTGCTGGGTCCTGAACAGCTTCAAAACCAGTTCTCAGACATACCAAAAACCATGCTTAGCCAGCCTTGTATTCCACATCGTCAACTCACAGCTACACGGAGAAAGCTGTTGCACAGTCACACAACTGCATATGCTGAAACAGTTATCAATAAGACACCCCAATATGCCGGCATTTATACATCCAAGAGGTGGAGGTGTCAATGTCATACAACTGTCGAGTTCATCAATCAGCATCGGTCCGAATGTTGTGTCACACGCATGCTTTATCAATGTCACCGGTACCATGTCCGTATGCTACCGTATATGCTAATCACCCCAAATCTTGCATGGCAGTGGACTGATCACTCTCATGCTTGTACATCCTAAAGTCAGAGATACACATTTCTGAATAATTGATGTCATGGCCATTGCACTCAGGTAGTTAGCTCGTTCAACCAGGACCAAATGTTTCGGAAGTGAGTACGTCGTATGCTGAACGTGCAAACTCCGACAAAGTACAACAAATGTGGGCTCATTCACCACCTTTATCTGAACAATGTCCTGTATCTCAACAAATGTCCCATCTTCAGTGAGGGCAAACCAGTCAGAGTTCTTTGTCTCCGGCCGACTTTGTGAGCAGTACAGCGTGCCATTGTGCGTCACTCGGCCGAATAATGCACCGGTAAGGAAAGTACCTCGGAATATGTGACTGATGGCAGTACTCTCCTCTGGCGTGAAATGCTTCAGTTTGCCCTGCCCTAAGCCAACAGTGCCACTGGAAGAGCGACTGCAATTTATCAGACGCCTTTGGCCGAGCATCTTTTGGCAGAAACTGTGACCACCGGATGATAATTCAACTTTTTCGACCATGTCATCAATGAAAGTGATGAGAGAAAATCGCCGCATTACCTGGTTGGCAACAGATCTGGTTCCATGCACAAATTTTAGTAGTCGACCATTCCAGTCTTCGAATGGGAAAGCTGAATGTGCCCACAATGGGCCCCAATGCCTCACACTTGTTGACAAATGCAACAATTGGTGCATGTTTGATGTCATGAATCCTTCGCCATACAATATTTCCGTATTGACAACAAACTCAAAAAGAGCCGAATCTGCAGCTATCACATCTTCTGATGTGACACGGTCTTGGCAAAGTAAGAAGATAGCAGTTGAAAGTAGGGTTATGTGAGACAGGAAGCAGTTGTCAAGCAAACCAGTCAAGCACGGAACACAGTAAAAGAGAAGCCATGCTCGCCATTCTGATGCTTTCCAGTTTTTCCGCAGGCGAATTGACCGCGGCAATCGTGTAATTGATTTCGGTGGTTTTATTGTCAAGATACGGGAATCTAGCTGTCCAATGATGTTCCGCCGTCCGATGTAGAATCTTTCAGCATGATTTTTGGACGAAAACCAAGCCTCTGTCAACATTTTTACGACACCTAAGCAAACGCAGTGCATGTAATCGGGAACAAAGCCTCGTGTTAAATCAAACTTTGGCAGATTGAACAAGCACGACGGACCCTTGATACCATGTTGCGTGCTCCCAGCTCCGAGCGCTTTCATGGCATCATCGCGCACTTGGCAGTCACGTCTGCGTGGGTACGGAATATCTAATGTTGGGTACCTAACCTGATGTTGAATGTATTTTCCTGGATGGAAACACCATGAACACCCAAAAAACCCATTGAATTGAATGATATTTTGAAGTGCAGCTCTTCCTGGTGTGTCAGGACATGCACACACCGCAAATACACGCGATAAAACATGTTTCTGCTTGTACATCCATGCTATACCGATACTTCTCAATTCTCGCATCTCGCTCACAAAAGCATCAATGAACAGTGTCATAGGTACTTTCGAGACGTCACACCAAATGCCCGCCAGAACAGGTGCCTGAAATCTAAATTTCGCCGGCAATTCGTTTATAAATGCGGTTAATGGCCAAAGTGAGAGACCTGAGGATTTGAACACTGGACTCCCATCAGTGCTGAAGAACAATGACAAAAAGTGTGGTTCTCCAGCCTCTCCTATAAGTCTTTTCATCATTTGCCCATCACGGATGTCTTTCATGACTTGGTTCTCACTGTTATTAAATTCCATGTACGCTCCGTATTTACGTAATATCCGCTGCAGCTGTGCACGGACCGAAAGTGTTATGAAATAGTTGCTGCCTTTTCCTATCGTACCATTGCGCCATTCTCGGCATCGAGTGCACCATACATTTCGTCCAACTTTTGAACCTTGGTGCGTGGCGCAGATTAGTATCGTACATTCAGGACAGTAGAAATGAAACTTCGCGGTAGAATAAAAACTTTTCATCACCTTCTCCAACTTGTAAACACTCTGCGGAATTGCATCGTACCCAAACATGGTATTTATCAGAATGATTAGATCGCCCATGGCGTTGAGCGATAAGCCATGGGTTAGGAAAAATACCAGAACCAATAGTATGGCCTCATTCCGGGACACCGCGCCTTCCGTTGCCAACTTGGCGTCCGTTGTGTCATGCTTCAAGAATTCTGACCAGTCCTGCAAATACCAAAGCAAACGTAACAACCATCCTATTCGTAACGTAGCGCAACAATTATACAAGTACTGCTTCGTTCACAAGACATTGATCGTCCGTGTCCTTAACCATGCTGCTGACTCTCCACTTTACCTCAGCTATATATATATATATATATATATATATATATATATATATATATATATATATATATATATATATATATATATATATATATATATATATATATATATATATATATATATATATATCCACATATATATATATATATATATATATATATATATATATATATATATATATATATATATATATATATTAATTATCATGAAAAGCTGCAGTTACCTCCGATGCATCGTGCCAACTCTCGGAGCCATCATGCGTTTCATTTCCGACAGTCTCCCGCTCCTCGATATCCGGTTCACTCAGTGTGGTGCCCTGCTCCATGATGTCTTGGAGATGATGACTGTGGTCCTGATTGTCATTCTCTTCAGATGTTTGAACGTCAATTTGCATTCCAACCAGGCTGAAAATAGCTTAGGGCAATGATTGTATAATGAAACAAATAAAGGAATAATATATATCTATACATATATATATATATATATATATATATATATATATATATATATATATATATATATATATATATATATATATATATATATATAATCTTAATGCAATTGTTACGTATCAAGATATGTCCCTGCGAATATCCATATATATCCCATGTGATCACCATCATAATCACACAAACTTTTGTAGAAGTTCTAGTCAAAAAAGAAACAGGAAACTATATATTACCATGATTAACTTCAGGGCAATTCAAATCATTAAGCACTTGAAAAGTATTGTTCATTATTTGGGAAGTGATCTAGATATACGACGTTTGCTGCGGACTATACATGATACTTATACGCACCTTTCATTGGTTTCTTCTCCGCTTCTGCTGCCTTGTTGATGTTGGAATGCCAATGTAGACGAGTAGCGTTTTTTTGTTCTACGTGGTATTGGTACATCTGAATGTGGTTCCAAATATGATTTATACATGATGTGAATGGTGAAGTTAGTTGCAGGTTCAAAGCAGTCAGTGATCCTCGATTAAACGCAAGACAAGAACTAGAAAATGTCAAAATTAGAGGTCGGAAGCAATATATAAGGAGGGCGTGATCACCATGGTAACCGAAATTATTGGATTGACTGCGCTTCTCCACAAGCTTGTTTACCGCACGGTAAAGATCACTGTAATTACTAAAGCCGTATAGTTGTTTGAACAGCTTATCTTACGAACTGTATTAAAATGTATGCATATGTGCAATTCGTCCGTGACAACATTAAGAAAATTGTTAACATTAAAGACATAAAAGAGTTCAACCCACGGTCAGTATCGGATTTTAACCCGGCGACTACGGTACGTGTCCTCTGGCGAGGTGTGAACGATACTATACCAAGACATGAAGCGGCACGCTACACCGCTCAAGTTCTGAGGCTCGGAGGTACGTATAGCAATGTATAGAATATGTGTATGGTTGCAAGGAATTGTATTCGAAAACGAACTGAATTCACTAAGTAACTTTTTATATTATATTTTTTTGCGACCAACTGCATATTTTTCGGTTTTTGTTTCCGGTCACCTCCGTGAGATTTAAGTGCTTTACATATTTTTTTAAAACATGTGCGTTGCCTTGTGCTTTCACTACGTCTCCCAGCAAACCGCCGACTGTTTTCTTTTTGAAGTCATTATTTCTGCTATAATAATAATGCGTTAGGCAGGATTGATTAATACCTACAGGAATAACATTCGGATGCGTTAAGTGTAGACATATCATAGGGATTATCACCTAGACATATTCATGTGGGTATAGGAAATCGAATGTACTTTGCCCAAACGGACTACAGCCGTTCGTTTCGGAGACCGGACGGGGAGGGGCCCGAATCGCTTGCACTCCCCACACATGGAAATCAACCCCAAATCGCTCAGCTTAATAGGGTTAAGGATGCTTCAGCTCAGATCTACACTGTCAAATTCAGACATTGGTGCTTCTCCATAGCAACTATCGAAGATCTGGAAGCTGCCATCAGAAATAAACGGATCGCAGTTCGAAAACTACCACGTGACGTTTCGGACATCACGAGTGACGATGCGGAGACACTATTTGAAGTTCCTGCGCAGGTAAAACGAGCCGCAGTGCCCATACGTTATCTTCATGCGGTTCTTTCCATCAAATGGCAATGAACCAGGGATTTCTCACTGGTTGGGTTGGGAGGAGCAACTGCTCCAGAAATATGCGGGAAAAGCACGTATTTTGCTAGTTTAACCGATATTTCCCTTGAAAATGTAGATGTTTGCCAGTTGTCCGCATCGTCGAACGTCAAAATGCTAACAGTATTTTACAACAGGTCAAAACATGTGCACTTCACTGCCCAGCAACATAAGCTGGGACATCATTTTGAAAATGCTCCAACGTTTCAGCCAGCATATTAATAGCAAAGCACGAATTGGGCTGAAGACAATTCCTACACATTCTTACAGGCTTCACAAACAGCGTCACGGACAGTAGCCGAGCACCATCGGCTAAGCAAGATCGTGAAAGACTATAAAGCTACAGCAGAATCGGACTTCGACCTGGAAACGTCGGGCGGAGAGTGCTCCGTGCCGGATAAGCTGTATCGAGATGCCAAGCGCGAAAAAACCAAGTGAATACATGTGCCTATCGGCCGCTACTCATGCTGAATCGCATACCATAAGTCGCTTTCTTGCAACGTGGGTCCATTTGTGTTTTATAATGTATTGGGAAGGGCTGCACACGGGCGGGATGGAGCGGTACGGTTCAACAGACAGGAATGACAGGGGGGGGGATCAAGTGCATGTCAGAAACGTAGAATTGGGGTATTGTGAGGCGAGGGTTTGATATTCTGTCCGCCACATCTTGGAGCATAATTATAATACGACGGCACGTACATCTAAAAAGTAGACAATGCGACCTACCTACCTGATATATGTATATATATATATATATATATATATATATATGCATATATATATATATAAATATATATCAATAATATATATATATATATATATATATATATATATATATATATATATATATATATATATATATATATATATATATATATATATATATATATATATATATATATATATATATATATATATATATATGTATATAAATATAGGCATATCAATACATATATAGCATCAACCAATCACAAACTAAACTGCTTCATTCAAGGTACAAAGGAAAGTGCAGCCAACTCGAAACGGAGGTGGAAACGGCAAAGGCGAAGATTTGGGAACTGGAGGAGAAGGTGGAAAGTCAGGAGAAAGAAATCGCCGTGCTACGAAAACTCAACTATGAATTACAAAATGGTGTAATTCAGGCGGTTCGAAATCAGGGTAATATCACTGAACAGTGTGCATTGCTCAGTAAAGTAGTTATATCTCAAGTTTCCTTGAATTGTGTGCTAACCAGCCGGTAGTTCTGCTGGGAAGATTGATATAAGTATGGATGTTTACATTTGGAGCACTTCGAGCTATTTACCGAAGGCATGGAACTGGCAGCAATAACAGCGAAGGGAGGAATATGAATAGTGTAACATCTGACATTAAGGAAGGATGCTTCCTGAAATATTTCCACCTTGAACGTCTGTCCCTGCTGTTTTGAGGCAAGCGCAAGCTTTTCCAACAGGGAGACGGGCAACAGGCCGACCCTGCAGCTCAGTAAACGACCAGCGCGTGGGACGAGCAGCGGGAGCGCCCACGTCGTCACAGCCTACTTCGCAGCAGGAGGTAATCGAATTATAATAATTTTGATATCACAGTGAAAGCAGAGATCATGATTCATTTGTCTAAGCAAATATTATGTCTCACATTTCAAGCAAGTGACCTTTTCAACCAGTGGCGCAGCCAGGTTTTTTTCCTGAGGAGGTGGGCGTCCCCTCAATATTGGGTTCAAATAGATATCTGTTGTTAGTTGGATTTTAGGGCGCGGGTTCAAATAGATCAAACTATTTCAAGTATTTAAGTAAAGTTAAGTAGAGCAATTAAAATTATAAAGCATTGAAAGTTTTGCGTGTTGAAAATCTCAAAATGTCGCGTATGACCTAGTGTATTTTGAGTGCTAAGGGCATTTCGGCCGGTGCAGGTTAAACAGGGGGATGGGGCAACGCCCCATCGTAACATTTATGGAATGGCATGTTGACATGTTGGACATGCATCACAACATTTCAAATTATTCATCATGTGTGTTGCAGCTGTTCTCTTCTGAGAGCTGCGGTTGGAATGCAAGGAAGGACCAGCCACGTCCGCCTCATGATAATGCCGTAAGCATCGTTGAAAAAAAATCTGCTCTTGTTGTACGTTGGACATATTTAGCTAGACAGAGATGTTCTTATTCTCCTGGTTAATGAAGTAGATTTCATTTTTAAATAAGTCATCATCATAGACGCCCTTTCCACGCACAGCACCAAATTTAATTTCAACTTAAAGAACCAGGCCTCCAGACCTGAACGCTCCTATGAAGAGTTGTATTGACGATTGATTCATTGGTCGCATTTAATTTCCATCAAGTTAAGGCGCTTAAAAAGTTTACTTTGCTTTTATGTGGTAGATAATCGTTATAGCCTTCTCAAGAATGAAAAACAAACCTCAGATGAAGTTTCGGAGTACATCCAAGCACAAAATATACCATCCAGGTTTGTGAAGTGTTTGGCGGTCGCCGTCTGGGGAGCAGAAACTTTTGCCCAACGGTCGGCGACTGGTAATGCGTCCAACAGGTTCCCCAACACAGCACGAAAATCGCCATTGACGCGAGCGAAACTCTGCCATAAAACGTCAGTATAGGGTTGTTTTATGTACTTTTGAGGGAAAGTTCTCCCCTTCAATGTTGGCTTTGCTCCCCTAAAAATTCAACTTTTAACATACCACGCTATGAAGAATGTCCCCAATCCATTTATGCTGTCAGGATGCTACTAATTTAATATCACTCGCGTCCACTACTGTCTTGTTAAAACAACTTATTTGGGGAGGGAAGACAGGCCTGTCAGTTAATGGAGAGTCCCCTCCCATTGTGTGTGCATATGTAGCGAATTTTTTTTTTTTTTCATTCCCCTTTTTTAACGGTAAGCTATGCTTTAATTGCACTTTGATATTGTACTGTATACTGCAATTGTTCACATTTTGCTCGCCGACCACTTGCGGGGCGCGTGATTTTGATGTCTTCTTGGATTGAGGGAATGCTTCACCCATCAGAATATTCGGAAAGTTGGCCAGAGTCCTGGTATGGATGGAAAAAGCTTATATGTGCGATATGTTTCGCTATTTAGGCTAAACGTTTGTAAATGATCTGACATTTTCAGAATCCGAATCAGGAAGTGCTCTGTTTATCAATATAGGCTGACGTGAACTTCACTGTCTACAGATGAGCTCATCCGCTATATGCGGAAACGCGGCCCAGAGCCGGGAGCCAGTTATTGCGGCAACGACAAAA
>JAOTOM010000820.1:0-46570 GCA_034440615.1 Ashinkailepas kermadecensis
CCGGCCTTGGCGGAGTAGCGCTGCCAGTTTACAGTTAGACCACAATGTCCGCTACAAGACACCGGCTTCGGCTCAGTATTGGTGCACGGCGGTCGTAAACTGGTGACTGTGTAGAAGGCACACAAAGCAGGTCAATATCAGGCGCTCCAAGAATGAACTGCACGGGGTCGGAATTCGCAGAAGACATCTACTTTTGATGGTGTTTGCGCGTACTGAGGGAGCGTGCCAGCTGTAGTGAAGTCTCGTTGGCGGTGTGCTAAATCTAGTAGGCTCGCGTTGCGATAACGCCCGTCCAAAGTACCGCGGAACTTTTGGCGTTATATTTGCAGGTTTAGACGAGTAATACTTTGTGAAACGATACCGAAAAATGATGGATGCCGACAGCGATTTAGTACGCGTCTGTCGACACCAAGAACAACGATTTTTAACAGCCTGTACGATCCGAACGCTGAAGCCGCCCGGACAGTTCTGTTTTGCGACACACTGCCGGCACCCTCGGTTGTGAGGTGGCTCCCCCCCCCCCCCCCCCTGCGGCAGCCGTAATTGGTTAACGCGTTCATGACGGACATTATAGCCCGCGAACTATTGGCTGACCATACAAGGGCACACCTACGTCCAGCATGGCCGCTCGCGTCTACGTCACATCACACGGAGGAAATTACACATATGGGGGGGGGGGGGGGACAGCCTGAACTTCCATTCTGATCTAAAGCGGAACGGAGTCGGTACCGAGACGTTTCAATTTCACGATCGAGTCATAGCATCCCGATGACAGTCCCACCACCTGTGGACTGATCCACCAGCCACATTCCTTTTAACTGCGGGCCACATAGCGTAATTAAAATGAACAATGTTACACAGCTGCTGAACTGCCGGAATCTTCTGAAAGGAGCGGTTTTGCTGAGCGACGCGAGCAACGCCGTCAAGACAGCAGCTGAACACATCATTGAAGAGCATTACGTCATGTTGACAAAGGCGAGGTTTATAGCCGATGCTATAGAAGTGCCCTACTGGGTGGCTGCAGCTCAAATCCTGGGAAATGTTGTCCGAGTGACAGTTGCAGCCTGCAAGGAACTCATGCTGTGCACGTTCAAGCCGCTGAAGACGAGACCCCGCCTCCCCGCTCCCACCCAGACAACGCTGAAATATTCGATAACGGAGTGAACATGCGCGTTGAGTGCGCTAAGGAAAGTCGCGAATCCGGGTCTTTACTCGGGAACAGGGGAACTGCTGCGTGCTTCGAATAATGCGTTCAAACATTCGCCTGGGCCTTGAGATGGTTGAGTCCATGCGACTGGCAAATGTGAGTTTTGAGTGAAGTATGACTCCTAGTTCGTGTGCCTCATTTCGGCACTGAAATATAACGCTATCTAGCGATTATATTCGGTATCAATGGTAGCCGTATGTTCAACATTATTCCCCAAAAATCATGTACAATTCAATACCGTATTTCAATTGAAGGTATTTAATGTTTAAATGATTATTTTTTTAATGCTTTTTAGCATACGATGGCTTTTGATATCGGATATACAACAATGCTTCTAAGGTTACCTGTACGAACTAGCATTGCTATCTAACGCATGCGAGCTAAACAAGGGTGACTTGCACATAGGAACAAATATAGCACTGCATTTCATTTAATTCACCTCCGGGTAACCCACACGAGACCAGCTAACCAAGCGGTCAATATCCCACTGCAATGCTAAGCAGCAGTCGGAACATTCAGCAGGATGTCACAGCGTAACATCGTTAGCAGTTTGTCTGCATCTGCATGGACGTGTCAGCGGTAAAGCAAACAGACAATAAGAGACCGCATATGCTTCCTTCTGGAACCCCAGGACAAACACGGAGTTGGGCAGACTGTTTGCCATTGAGCATGACGGGCTGGGTTGGTCAGCTAAGAATAAATCCACGAGAGGGTTCGCTCGGTCGGCAACGTTGCACGAATATCGCAGTTTGCAATATCGCAGTTTGCAATATCACAGTTTGCAATATCGCAGTTTGCAATATCGCAGTTTGCAATATCGCAGTTTGCAATATCGCAGTTTGCAATATCGCAGTTGCAAATCGCAGTTTGCAATATCGCAGTTTGCAATATCGCGTTTGCAATATCGCGTTGCATTATCGCGTTGCAATATCGCGTTTCAATATCGCGTTTGCAATATCGCAGTTTGCAATATCGCAGTTTGCAATATCGCAGTTTGCAATATCGCAGTTTGCATTATCGCAGTTTGCAATATCGCAGTTTGCAATATCGCAGTTTGCAATATCGCAGTTTGCAATATCGCAGTTTGCAATATCGCAGTTTGCAATATCGCAGTTTGCAATATCGCAGTTTGCAATATCGCAGTTTGCAATATCGCAGTTTGCAATATCGCAGTTTGCAATATCGCAGTTTGCATTATCGCAGTTTGCAATATCGCAGTTTGCAATATCGCAGTTTGCAATATCGCAGTTTGCAATATCGCAGTTTGCAATATCGCAGTTTGCAATATCGCAGTTTGCAATATCGCAGTTTGCAAAGCAAGAGTTTGCGACTGCCGCTGGCTGATGCCGAAGACTGGTTATATTGAGCCATGGCCGGTTTTGCATTGACTCGGTCAACCGTCATATGCCGCCTACGACACGATCTGTCATGTGATGTCTACGACACGATCTGTCATGCAGTGTCTACGGCACGGTCTGTCATACAGTGTCCACGGCTCGGTCTGTCATGTAGTGTCTACGGCACTGTCTGTCATACAATGTCCACGGCACTGTCTGTCATACAGTGTCCACGGCACGGTCTGTCATGCGGTGTCTACGGCACGGTCTGTCATGCGGTGTCCACGGCACGGTCTGTCATACAGTGTCCACGGCACTGTCTGTCATACAGTGTCCACGGCACGGTCTGTCATGCGGTGTCTACGGCACGGTCTGTCATGCAATGTTCACGGCACTGTCTGTCATACAGTGTCTACGGCACGGTCTGTCATGCGTTGTCTACGACACGGTCTGTCATGCAATGTCCACGGCACTGTCTGTCATACAGTGTCCACGGCACGGTCTGTCATGCGGTGTCTACGGCACGGTCTGTCATGCGGTGTCCACGGCACGGTCTGTCATGCGATGTCCACGGCACGGTCTGTCATGCGGTGTCTACGACACGGTCTGTCATGCAATGTCCACGGCACGGTCTGTCATACGGTGTGTACGGAACGGTATATCATGCGGTGTCCACGGCACGGTCTGTCATGCGGTGTCCACGGCACGGTCTGTCATGCGATGTCCACGGCACGGTCTGGTCTGTCATGCGGTGTCCACGGCACGGTCTGTCATGCAGTGTCTACGTCTATGCGCGGTGCTGGTCTGCGATGTCCACGGCACGGTCTGTTATGCGGTGTATACGGCACGGTATGTCATGCGATGTCTACGACACGATCTGTCATGCGGTGTCCACGGCACGGTCTGTCATGCGATGTCCACGGCACGGTCTGGTCTGTCATGCAGTGTCTACGGCGCGGTCTGTCATGCGGTGTCTACGGCACGGTCTGGCATGCACCGCCTACGACACGATCCGTCATGTAGCGAACCTGTCATGTAATGCCGGCAGTCATGTTGCCACGCGAGCTGCCGTACCATAATGGCGGTGAGTAGTGCAGGCTGGGGCGCTCCGAAGCGGCAGGTCGTGGGTTCGAGTCCCACATGTCGCTCCTTTTCGCCCACGACCAATCGGCGTGGGAGATTGACGACGCTATGTGAGCAACACAGTCATTTCGTCTCATCTCGTCTCGTCTCTTCTCGTCTCGTCTCATCTCGTCTCGTCTCGTCTCGTCTCGTCTCGTCTCGTCTCGTCTCGTCTCGTCTCGTCTCGTCTCGTGGAACAAATGATCATCAAACCAGAACTACCGTAGAATGACACTATATATAATATCTGTGGTCATCCCTAACATCGGCACAGAGCTGTCATAGCGTAAACCTACCATAGTCGCCGTAACTGGATACCGTATCACCAAACATATGCGAAACCTATCATCCCACTATAGCTGGATTCCGTATCACCAATCAATCATATGCGGACCATGTCATCCCACTGTAGCCAGATTCCGCATCACCAGTCCAATGTGGATCCTGTCATTCCACTGTTGCTGGATACCGTATCGCCAGTCATATATGCGGAACATGTCATTCCACGTCTTGCCGCATACCCTCACACCTCGCCTGGCCATGAGGAGCGGGGGCGTTGCGGCGGGTCTGGCGCGCGCCGGAATTGACGCGTCCCCGCGGCAAATTCGCCGCGACGGCGCGCCAGGTTCGGGCACAGCTGACCTGGCACATCAGCTGGCACATCAGCTGGGCTGAAACGTCAGCCGACCTGACACATCAGCCGAGCTAAAGCGTCCGCTGAGTGGCCGACGGCCCGCGCCCGCCTCATCGCTTGCCCGGAGATTTCAACCGGCGAGCGCGGCCCAGATGGTGAGACTAGAGATGCACCGGTGAGTGGAGATTGGCCGGCGGATGTAGATGGGCCGGCGGATGTAGATGGACCGGCAGATGTACATGGGCCAACATATATAGATGGATCGGCGGATGTAGATGGGCCGGCGGGAGGGGACGGTGCAGACGGACTGAAATCGTCCGGGAGACAGGGGAGGCCGGAGATACGGTGGGGGGGGGGGGGCGGCCGGAGACGGGGGCTCGGCCGGAGAGACGGGGTCGGCCGGAGAGACGGGGGTCGGCCGGAGAGACGGGGTTCGGCCGGGGACACGGGGGTCGGCCGGAGAGACGGGGGTCGGCCGGAGAGGGGGGTCGGCCGGAGAGACGGGGGTCGGCCGGAGAGACGGGGGTCGGCCGGAGAGACGGGGGTTGGCCGGAGACGGGGGTCGGCCGGAGAGACGGGGGTCGGCCGGAGAGACGGGGGGGTTGGCCGGAGAGACGGGGGTCGGCCGGAGAGAGGGGGCTCGGCCGGAGAGACGGGGGTCGGCCGGGGAACGGATCGAGCGCAGAGGCAGTGGCACACTGAGCGCAGTCCATTAGCGAGGCGGACGTCGACCGGAGGGACGGAACCGACCGGAGAGGCAGGGATTGATCGGCGAGGTGGCGGTCAGCCCACGGCCGGCCCCGAGTCACCGACCATCGGCCAGATCGGCCTCATGGACGGCAATTGGTGGGCGACGGTCGGCGACGGTCGGGGACGGTCGGGGACGGTCGGCACGTACGCCGACTGGCGATCAGAGCGGATCGACGGCCGAGATGGGACTCTCCGAGCAGATTCGGCCGTCGAGCCTGACGCCGGTTGACCGGAGGAGGCGTTTCGAGAGACGGACGGCGAGAGGCGTCCCCGCGCCGAAGACGTGCGGGTGTGGAGTGTGGAGTTTACGGAGTTTACGGAGTTTACGGAGTGCGGGTGGAGTGTGGAGTTGACGCCGGATTGGACACGTGCGGGTGGGGTGTGGAGTTGACGTTGAGTTGAACAGTGTGGGGTATGGGGTATGGGGATGGGAATGCTGATCGCCATGGGAGTTACCGATGTGTTAGCAGCGCAGAACGGTCGGTCGTGGTGGTATGAGCGCAGAACGGTCGGTCGTGGTGGTAGGAGCGCAGGACGGTCGGTCGTTATGTTAGCAGCGCAGAACGGTCGGTCGTGGTGGTAGGAGCGCAGGACGGTCGGCCGTTATGTTAGGAGCGCAGAACAGTCGGTCGTTATGTTAGCAGCGCAGAACAGTCGGTCGTTATGTTAGCAGCGCAGAACGGTCGGTCGTTATGTTAGCAGCGCAGAACAGTCGGTCGTTATGTTAGCAGCGCAGAACAGTCGGTCGTTATGTTAGCAGCGCAGAACAGTCGGTCGTTATGTTAGCAGCGCAGAACAGTCGGTCGTTATGTTAGCAGCGCAGAACAGTCGGTCGTTATGTTAGCAGCGCAGAACAGTCGGTCGTTATGTCAGCAGCGCAGAACAGTCGGTCGTTATGTCAGCAGCGCAGAACAGTCGGTCGTTATGTCAGCAGCGCAGAACAGTCGGTCGTTATGTCAGCAGCGCAGAACAGTCGGTCGTTATGTCAGCAGCGCAGAACAGTCGGTCGTTATGTCAGCAGCGCAGAACAGTCGGTCGTTATGTTAGCAGCGCAGAACAGTCGGTCGTTATGTTAGCAGCGCAGAACGGTCGGTCGTTATGTTAGCAGCGCAGAACGGTCGGCCGTTATGTTAGCAGCGCAGGACGGTCGGTCGTTATGTTAGCAGCGCAGGACGGTCGGTCGTTATGTTAGCAGCGCAGAACAGTCGGTCGTTATGTTAGCAGCGCAGAACGGTCGGTCGTTATGTTAGCAGCGCAGGACGGTCGGTCGTTATGTTAGCAGCGCAGAACAGTCGGTCGTTATGTTAGCAGCGCAGAACGGTCGGTCGTTATGTTAGCAGCGCAGGACGGTCGGTCGTTATGTTAGCAGCGCAGAACAGTCGGTCGTTATGTTAGCAGCGCAGAACAGTCGGTCGTTATGTCAGCAGCGCAGGACGGTCGGCCGTTATGTTAGCAGCGCAGAACGGTCGGTCGTTATGTTAGGAGCGCAGGACGGTCGGCCGTTATGTTAGCAGCGCAGGACGGTCGGCCGTTATGTTAGCAGCGCAGGACGGTCGGTCGTTATGTTAGCAGCGCAGAACGGTCGGTCGTTATGTTAGCAGCGCAGGACGGTCGGCCGTTATGTTAGCAGCGCAGGACGGTCGGTCGTTATGTTAGCAGCGCAGAACAGTCGGTCGTTATGTTAGCAGCGCAGAACAGTCGGTCGTTATGTTAGCAGCGCAGAACAGTCGGTCGTTATGTTAGCAGCGCAGAACAGTCGGTCGTTATGTTAGCAGCGCAGGACGGTCGGTCGTTATGTTAGCAGCGCAGAACGGTCGGTCGTGGTGGTAGGAGCGCAGGACGGTCGGCCGTTATGTTAGGAGCGCAGAACGGTCGGCCGTTATGTTAGCAGCGCAGGACGGTCGGTCGTTATGTTAGCAGCGCAGAACGGTCGGTCGTTATGTTAGCAGCGCAGGACGGTCGGTCGTTATGTTAGCAGCGCAGGACGGTCGGTCGTTATGTTAGCAGCGCAGGACGGTCGGTCGTTATGTTAGCAGCGCAGGACGGTCGGTCGTTATGTTAGCAGCGCAGGACGGTCGGTCGTTATGTTAGCAGCGCAGGACGGTCGGTCGTTATGTTAGCAGCGCAGGACGGTCGGTCGTTATGTTAGCAGCGCAGGACGGTCGGTCGTTATGTTAGCAGCGCAGGACGGTCGGTCGTTATGTTAGCAGCGCAGGACGGTCGGTCGTTATGTTAGCAGCGCAGAACGGTCGGTCGTTATGTTAGCAGCGCAGGACGGTCGGTCGTTATGTTAGCAGCGCAGGACGGTCGGTCGTTATGTTAGCAGCGCAGGACGGTCGGTCGTTATGTTAGCAGCGCAGGACGGTCGGTCGTTATGTTAGCAGCGCAGGACGGTCGGTCGTTATGTTAGCAGCGCAGGACGGTCGGTCGTTATGTTAGCAGCGCAGGACGGTCGGTCGTTATGTTAGCAGCGCAGAACGGTCGGTCGTTATGTTAGCAGCGCAGGACGGTCGGTCGTTATGTTAGCAGCGCAGGACGGTCGGTCGTTATGTTAGCAGCGCAGGACGGTCGGTCGTTATGTTAGCAGCGCAGGACGGTCGGTCGTTATGTTAGCAGCGCAGGACGGTCGGTCGTTATGTTAGCAGCGCAGGACGGTCGGTCGTTATGTTAGCAGCGCAGGACGGTCGGTCGTTATGTTAGCAGCGCAGGACGGTCGGTCGTTATGTTAGCAGCGCAGAACAGTCGGTCGTTATGTTAGCAGCGCAGAACAGTCGGTCGTTATGTTAGCAGCGCAGGACGGTCGGTCGTTATGTTAGCAGCGCAGGACGGTCGGTCGTTATGTTAGCAGCGCAGGACGGTCGGTCGTTATGTTAGCAGCGCAGAACGGTCGGTCGTGGTGTCAGGAGCGCAGGACGGCCGGCTGTCGATTGTGCTGACCAGCACGACGCAGATGGTCGGCACGTCAGTCAGTGGTTCTGAACACCAGCTGTTTTCAGCCGTCACGTGAGGCCCAGCTGCACAGGACACACCGCCCAGCACACGGGAGGCGACCTAAAGTGATTGGTGTCGTCATCATATTGATTGGTAAGACTTTATGTCCCACAAGGCAGGTAGGAGGCGCATAAATACATTCCCAGTCAGGAAATACATGATGTGCCAGTCAGGGCATACATTCCGAAGCCAAGCGAAGCATACATGGTGGCAGGTTAGTTGACAAATGTCACCTTGTTCCTGAAATTATCTCCCCAAAGAATACCTCTGACCTCCGAAACCTGGTATATACCTCTGAAATTAGCCTAGAACCTAGATGGTCGGCACGTTAGTGATTCTGAACACCAGCTGTTTCCAGCCGCCACGTGAGGAACAGCTGTACAAAACATACCGCCCAGCACATGAGGAAGCGTCCTAAAGTCATTGGTGTCATCATATTTATTGGTAAGACTTTGCTCTGTGACCAATGCAGTCCGTGCGTCGTAAAACCCAAATATTGGAAAGACTTTATGTCACACAAAGTGGGTAGGAGGCACGTAAATAGATGGAATAGATGGAATAGATGGACGTAAATAGATTCCCAGTCAGGGCATGCATTCCGAACTCAAGCCAAGTAATACATGGTGGCAGGTTGGTTGACAAAGGTCACCTTTTTCCTCAAGTTATCTCCCTAAGTTATCTACCTCTGACCTCTGAAATTTGGTGTATGCCTCTGAAATTAGCTTTGAATTGCTGATTGTGTGTTCTTAAATTGTGCATTAATTTTGTGTTCAATCCCGTGTTAAATTGTGTGTTGGATTGTGTGTGCAATGCACGAAGCACACCTCCAGGCATAAGGTATTCTCACCTTACCTCCGCCTAACGTCGGCATCTACGCTGAATCCCATGGGACAGGTCTTTCGTTCCAGCCAGAGCTAAAGGACTGTCCTATGTGTAGTCCATTCAGAACGAAAGAACTGTCCCATGTGTAGTATAGTCAGAACGAAAGGACTGTCCCATGTGTAGTCCAGTCAGAACGAAAGGACTGTCCCATGTGTAGTCCAGTCAGAACGAAAGGACTGTCCCATGTGTAGTCCAGTCAGAACGAAAGGGCCGTCCCATGTCTTCTAGTCCAGTCAGAACGCTCCAGTTCCACTTCACACCATCATTCCAGCTATAATCCAGCGAAATTGGAATGTGATTTGTGATTCCGTGGATTCCGTGGACCCTCGCCGGAATCACTGTAAACTCGCCGTTTTTCGGTGGGGAGGGACGGGAGAAAAACAGCACAATATCCGAATATGAGGGGGGATTTGAAAGTTGTTTCAAGGAGAATAGGATCAGTAGGGGTGAAGAAATTAAAAATAGGCTGAAAGCGGCCATATTTCGAGTGGTTTCTGCGCAATGAACAGCCTCAGCTCAGCTAATGTTGTACTGATCAGACGGCGCCGCACCTCGGCGGCCAGACAACATCGGCGTGGTTTCGCCGCTCATGATGACGTCACACATGACGACATGTCGACTTGCGGGCCGGGGGCTGGTGCAGTCTATTCGTGCTGGCGTTTGCCATTCAGTTGGTGGTGGCAAGAACGTGCCAAGGGGTCCGCCGCCTCTCCTTCTTCGGCGGGAATGTCGTGCCTAATCCCCACCCCGAGAGGAATTACACAGCCCATCCCTACATCCGAGAGGAACTTCACAGCCCATCCTCACCCTGAGAGGATCTGCACGCCCATCCCCACCCCCAGAGAAATGTCACAACTCATCTCCACCTATCCCCACTCCATCCTCACCGCCAGGCCCACTCACCATCCTCAACCCCATCCCATCCCCACTCCCACCCTCATCCACCATCTTCACCCCACCCCACCAACACCCCACCCCACCCCACCCCACCAACACCCCACCCCACCCCACCCCACCAACATCCGACTCCCTAACGGCAGCACGGAGTTTCTTACAGTCGACGTGGCCACAGATCAAGTCACGTCCCGCCCCGGATATCCGACTCCCTCACGGCGGCGCGGAGTCTCTTACAGTCGACGTGAGACTCCGATGTCTGCCGGCTGCGCCAGGCAGTGCTACAATAATGGCCTTTCGTTGGGTGTGAAATGTCGAAACGAGTACAGTAGGATATCGAAATTCGCCATGGAAACGATGTCGCTTAACATAACTTGTGTGTTTCTTCAACATAACTTTGATCCAACAGCTTACTCATACGTTTACCTTTTTCGTTTGTTTTGAGATGCCTAATTTACTATTTTAACGATGACGATATAAAATATCTGTACTTATCAACTGATATTGTATAACAGGCCCCACCATAGGTAATCCTCCTGCCTGGATTTATTTTTAAATTGCATGTGTATCACGATCCGCAATGGCGAGTACCAGCAAGATATTTATCGATGCGATAATGCTAGAAGTTATATTTGAAGACTTAATAAAGACTCACCAAGAACCACGATGTCGATGCTTCTTTGGGAAAGATGTCGATTCAGTGTTCAGAAGGTGGTGTATTCGCGCTAGATAACCACTAGCAGTTCAGGCGCCCTTAAGCCCAAATAAACAAACAAACAAGGTGGTGTATTCCACCCTATTTCACGAAGAATTTACCACTCGCCACGCGTCGCGCCCGTCGTCGCGCCCCGCGATGAGCTGCCCAAGCCGGGCGTGGTTGTGCAGTCATGGCCTGTCGGCACGATCGGCGCGCCCCGTCCTCAGTGGGTGTGGTCGACACGCCAGACCGCCCCGTCCTCAGTGGGTGTGGTCGACACGCCAGACCGCCCCGTCCTCAGTGGGTGTGGTCGACACGCCAGACCGCCCCGTCCTCAGTGGGTGTGGTCGACACGCCAGACCGCCCCGTCCTCAGTGGGTGTGGTCGACACGCCAGACCGCCCCGTCCTCAGTGGGTGTGGTCGACACGCCAGACCGCCCCGTCCTCAGTGGGTGTGGTCGACACGCCAGACCGCCCCGTCCTCAGTGGGTGTGGTCGACACGCCAGACCGCCCCGTCCTCAGTGGGTGTGGTCGACACGCCAGACCGCCCCGTCCTCAGTGGGTGTGGTCGACACGCCAGACCGCCCCGTCCTCAGTGGGTGTGGTCGACACGCCAGACCGCCCCGTCCTCAGTGGGTGTGGTCGACACGCCAGACCGCCCCGTCCTCAGTGGGTGTGGTCGACACGCCAGACCGCCCCGTCCTCAGTGGGTGTGGTCGACACGCCAGACCGCCCCGTCCTCAGTGGGTGTGGTCGACACGCCAGACCGCCCCGTCCTCAGTGTGTGTGGTCGACACGCCAGACCGCCCCGTCCTCAGTGGGTGTGGACGACACGCCAGACCGCCCCGTCCTCAGTGGGTGTGGTCGACACGCCAGACCGCCCCGTCCTCAGTGGGTGTGGTCGACACGCCAGACCGCCCCGTCCTCAGTGGGTGTGGTCGACACGCCAGACCGCCCCGTCCTCAGTGGGTGTGGTCGACACGCCAGACCGCCCCGTCCTCAGTGGGTGTGGTCGACGCGCCAGACCGCCCCGTCCTCAGTGGGTGTGGTCGACACGCCAGACCGCCCCGTCCTCAGTGGGTGTGGTCGACACGCCAGACCGCCACGAGCCGCTCCAGCTTCCCGCCAACGTCAGCCGCGCAGTGCGTCCGGTCCCAGTCCGCTAGGTGGAGGTCAGGCAGACGACGTCCCAGTCCGCTAGGTGGGTCCAGGCAGACGAAAAAAAAATCCTAGGAGGTCCAGGCGAGGGTGTCCCAGTCCGTTAGGAGGAGGTCCAGGCAGAGGGTGTCCCAGTCCGTTGGGAGGAGGTCCAGGCGGAGGGTGTCCCAGTCCGTTAGGAGGAGGTCCAGGCAGAGGGTGTCCCAGTCCGCTAGGTGGAGGTCCAGGCAGACGACGATACAGTCCGCTAGGAGGAGGTCCAGGCAGAGGGTGTCCCAGTCCGCTAGGAGGAGGTCCAGGCGGAGGGTGTCCCAGTCCGTTAGGAGGAGGTCCAGGCAGAGGGTGTCCCAGTCCGTTGGGAGGAGGTCTAGACAGAGGGTGTCCCAGTCCGTTAGGAGGAGGTCCAGACAGAGGGTGTCCCATTCCGCTAGGAGGAGGTCCAGACAGAGGGTGTCTCAGTCCGTTGGGAGGAGGTCTAGACAGAGGGTGTCCCAGTCCGTTGGGAGGAGGTCTAGACAGAGGGTGTCCCAGTCCGTTGGGAGGAGGTCTAGACAGAGGGTGTCCCAGTCCGTTGGGAGGAGGTCTAGACAGAGGGTGTCCCAGTCCGTTGGGAGGAGGTCTAGACAGAGGGTGTCCCAGTCCGCTAGGAGGAGGTCCAGGCGGAGGGTGTCCCAGTCCGTTGGGAGGAGGTCTAGACAGAGGGTGTCCCAGTCCGTTGGGAGGAGGTCTAGACAGAGGGTGTCCCAGTCCGTTGGGAGGAGGTCTAGACAGAGGGTGTCCCAGTCCGTTGGGAGGAGGTCCAGGCAGAGGGTGTCCCAGTCCGTTGGGAGGAGGTCTAGACAGAGGGTGTCCCAGTCCGTTGGGAGGAGGTCTAGACAGAGGGTGTCCCAGTCCGTTGGGAGGAGGTCCAGGCGGAGGGTGTCCCAGTCCGTTGGGAGGAGGTCTAGACAGAGGGTGTCCCAGTCCGTTAGGAGGAGGTCCAGGCAGATGGCGTCCCAGTCCGCTGGAAGGAGGTCCAGGCGGATGGCGTCCCATTCCGCTATGAGCTCCGCTAGGAGGAGGTCCAGACAGAGGGTGTCCCAGTCCGCTAGGAGGAGGTCCAGGCGGAGGACGTCCCAGTCCTGGCGGACTGGGACGATGTCCGCTGACATCGTCAGTTTCTCCCTGGAGATTCTTGAATTCCTCTCGCAATGTGATGGCGACACCCCCACCAACTCGTCCCACTCCGTCGGATCTGACGATGCTGTAGTCCGGAGATACGAGAAAAGCGTCCAGGATGTTCCCGTTCAGCCGTGTCTCAGACAGACACAGCGCGTCTGATTGATGGTTTCGTACAATCACTTTGACTTGGTCGCCTGTTGGCACCTCGGGGGTTGCACATTCAGCCTGCCACCTTGAGCAGTACGGCTGAGTGTAGTTCGTTGTGCCTGAGCCAGTTATGGACATGTTTGCTGGATCTCTGATTCCATCTGTTGGTGTCAGGTGTCGGAAACAGGTGTCGGTGTCAAGTGTCAGGTGTCAGTCAGATGTCAGGTGTCAGGAACTAAGACATCCACAATTGTGTGACTAGGCTTGATTGATTGATTATTTGGGTTTACGGGCGCACTGACTACAAGGTCATTTGGCGCCGACTACAAGGCCATTTTGCGCCGACTACAAGGTCATTTGGCGCCGACTACAAGGTCATTTGGCGCCGACTACAAGGTCATTTGGCGCCCATCATGTGTGATTGGGCGACGAATAGTTTGACACAGTGGCTTCGAAAAGAACTCCCTGACCTTGGGGGTTGACTTTTTGTATTTGAAGCATTTTGTGAATGAGGTCACTGAGCTTCCGTCCCCAGGTGTTTACCATATGTTCGCTTAATTCCATTTCTCTTGTATTGTATTCAAGTGAGAACCGTTGGACATTCCATCGACATTTCGAGAATGTCAAAATCTCCAAAATGTCCAAATGTTCAAATGTTCAAATGTTCAAATGTCCAAATGTTCACAGTGTAAAAGTTGCACTTTCCAACTGCTCAACCGCACGCTCCCTTTTCGCCAAACACTTGTGACGCGTCGGCGTCCGCGCTGCATACCACTCACGGCCGGAATGGTCCATCAGACCTCACCGGACCACTCACGGCCGGAATGGTCACATTACCAAGCCTCATCGGACCATTGACGGTCCGGTCGGTCCGGACCACTGACGGTCGGCATGGTCCCGTTACCAGACCTGACCGTACCACTCACGGCCGACATGGTCTGTGCTGCGGACCATTCACGGCCGGCATGGTCTACCAGACCTCACCGAACCACTCTCGGCCGACATGGTCTACGCTACGGACAATTCACGGCCGGAATGGTATGCCAGGCCTCACTGGGCCACTGATGGACGGCATGCTCGCATCACCAGACTTCACCGGAGGCGGCGGGCGTGCCGTAGTGAGACGCGCCGCTGGCCATCGATCGGCCTGACCACGAGCCGTGGCGACACGTGGAGCGGCCGGACTGTGGCGCCCCCGACCTTGACCCATGTGCAGATGTAGGTCAAGGTCAGACTCGTTGGAAAAGGTGTGCCCTTTGGAGGCGTGCTGTGTTCGATGCTGCTGCTCGATGATGCTGGAGATGATAATACTCGATGTTAGAATGGCTAGGGGAGCCTGTTTTTGATGGCAGTTTGGGTGGTATGATGTCGATGAGATGACGGTTTGGGTGGGATGGTGATGACGGGATGACAGTTTGAGTGAGATGGTGGTGGTGGAGTTACTATCACCGTTTTCAGGAAATACTTCCTGAAGACAAAGACAAATACGTGTATTCCGGCCATCCACAACGGACTCGTGGCTATTACAGCCTATTGTTGAGTTTTAAAACAAAGGTCATCAGTAAATAAAGGCTGTCACAGGTGCACATGATGCAAATGTATAACAACTGTCAATACCAGCGGCACGGAAAGAGTCAGCAGTAAGATCAAAAGTCAGTAAATATGATCAGAAGTCAGCGTGTATGATCAGAGCAATCAGTCCAGTCCCACGTACAAATGCTGCCCCAGACGGCCACTGAACAGGAAAACTGGCAGTCACTTCAGCTCGTGTGGCAGCTCGTTATACAGGGCATGGCATCAGGAGCAAAAAAATCGATGGATGCTTATTACATGAGTGGCATGAATGGACCCACGCCAAGTGAAGAATCATGAAAGTGATTCTAGAATCAATTAGAGTATTCCTGATATTCATTGGGATATTCTTGACATCTGGCAAATCCTGAGCCGCCATCGGCCGAAAGTCGCCGAACCGCCACCGAAGCCGCAGCGCACAGGAAGTCTTGACCCACTGCAGAGCGTCCTCACGTTGCCGGAGATCTGCTCTGGCGGTCGGTGCCGAGGTGACCTTGAAACCGCTGCCGTGAAGATGGCGGCGATACCTCTGCGTCACCAATAAGGCGACAATTCGGGCATCTGGTCTGACGCCGATCGTGGTTGAACCCCGGCTGGGCACGTCTGAACCACGGCTGCACATGCCTGAGCCACGTCTGAACCACGACTGAGCACGTCTGAACCACGACTGAGCACGTCTGAACCACGGCTGGGCACGTCTGGACCACGGCTGGGCACGTCTGAATCACGGCTGGGCACGTCTGAACCACGGCTGGGCACGTCTGAACCACGACTGAGCACGTCTGAACCACGACTGAGCACGTCTGAACCACGACTGAGCACGTCTGAACCACGGCTGGGCACGTATGAACCACGACTGAGCACGTCTGAACCCCGGCTGGGCACGTCTGAAGCACGACTGAGCACGTCTGAACCACGACTGGGCACGTCTGAACCACGACTGAGCACGTCTGAACCCCGGCTGGGCACGTCTGAACCACGGCTGAGCACGTCTGAACCACGACTGAGCACGTCTGAACCACGGCTGGGCACGTCTGAACCACGACTGAGCACGTCTGAACCACGACTGGGCACGTCTGAACCACGACTGAGCACGTCTGAATCACGTCTGGGCACGTCTGAACCACGGCTGGGCACGTCTGAACCACGACTGAGCACGTCTGAACCACGACTGAGCACGTCTGAACCACGACTGGGCATGTCTGGACTATGGCTGGGCACATCTTAACCACGGCTGAGCACGTCTGAACCACGGCTGGGCACGTCTGAATCACGGCTGGGCATGTCTGGACTATGGCTGGGCACATCTGAACCACGACTGAGCACGTCTGAATCACGGCTGGGCACGTCTGAACCACGGCTGGGCACGTCTGAACCACGACTGAGCACGTCTGAACCACGACTGAGCACGTCTGAACCACGGCTGGGCATGTCTGGACTATGGCTGGGCACATCTGAACCACGGCTGAGCACGTCTGAACCACGGCTGGGCACGTCTGAATCACGGCTGGGCATGTCTGGACTATGGCTGGGCACATCTGAACCACGACTGAGCACGTCTGAACCACGGCTGGGCACGTCTGAATCACGGCTGGGCATGTCTGGACTATGGCTGGGCACATCTGAACCACGGCTGAGCACGTCTGAACCACGGCTGAGCACGTCTGAACCACGGCTGGGCACGTCTGAACCACGTCTGAGCACGTATGAACCACGACTGAGCACGTCTGAACCCCGGCTGGGCACGTCTGAACCACGGCTGCACATGCCTGAGCCACGTCTGAACCACGACTGGGCACGTCTGAACCACGACTGAGCACGTCTGAACCACGGCTGGGCACGTCTGAATCACGGCTGGGCATGTCTGGACTATGGCTGGGCACATCTGAACCATGGCTGGGCACGTGTGAACCACGGCTGAACATGCCTGAACAACATCTGAACCACGGCTGAACATGCCTGAACCACATCTGAACCACGGCTGAGCACGTCTGAACCACGTCTGAACAACGGCTGAGCACGTCTGGACCATAGCTGGGCACGGGTGAACCATGGCTGAGCACGGGTGAACCATGGCTGGGCACATGTGAACCACGGCTGAGCACGTGTTAACCATGGCCGGTTCGATTCCCCCGTGGGTGTATATTTTTATGCATTCTAGCTCCGACCAGCACGTAGCGTTTTCCAGCTCAGAGCTGGACCCAGCTCAACGTGCACCCTACGATTAACCCCATGCAATAATTTGACCTGCTGGCACATGGCATGAGATGGTGTTTGTAGGTCGAACAACGATCAAGCTGCATCCCGAGAAACGTTGCGGTTCGTTGAGTTGGGATGCGCTCGCCATGCATTTCTATTTGTAGTTGCTGAGAACATCGCCGGCGACAACAGTACATTCAAGCTGCCTTATGTATTGGACAAACGGAATCCATTTCTAACACCATCTCTGAAGCAGATTTACTGCAAGTTGTAACCGTCGTGTCAACGATGATATATTGGTGCCACTGAACCAGATGGAAGTCATCGACAAACAACCATCCACCGATAGTTTATGGTACTGTATCACCAATGCAATTTATGATCATGGCAAACAAAGCCACGCTGGGGATGCTGCCCTGTGGGACTCCGTTGACGTGGTGAAGACGTTCAGAAAGCTCATGTCCCACAGGGACGCACAAGAAACGGTCCCTCAGGAAATTATGGAGAAACCTAGCCCAGATTCCGCGAACTCCGTACTTTCGAGCGTCCAGTAAGATCCCGTGCTGTCAGGCTGTGTCGCAAGCTCCTGCAATACCAAAGAAAATAGTCCCCACCTGCATTTTACGCCCAAATGCAACACGAACAACGGCATCACCTGTTAACAGATGAACTGTTGTGCCACGGCGCGACATAGGATCACACTGAGCATTTGCGAAATGGTTCTTTGATTCACAAAACCACATCATTCTCGCTTTTACCATTATCTCTAGGAGTTTCCGTGGACAAGAGTTCAGGGCGATGGGCCGGTAGTGCAGCGGATCGAGCCCACTTTTGTCTGGCTTTAATACATGCACCACCGTGGCCTTCTTCGACTCGGCCAGAAATACGCCTTCCTCCCACAAGCTGAATGTTGCTAGCAGTGCCAGCAGTACTCGTGAAGGGAGGTGCTTTAACACCGCGTTATGCGCGTGATCAGGCCCTTCTTCCACACCCTTCAGACTCCTTATTGTTGGACAGAGCTCCACTGTCGTAAATCGTTCGTTATACGATAGATGTTCCGAGATGGAAAGTTAACCGCGTGACTTTCTGGGTAATCTTCCCGACATAGAAACTCAGGTTTCCTGCTTGGCTGCTATGGTTTGACCTATTGCTCTTCAAACATCGGAAAGGTGGTTGACCTCTGCACCAGCCACTCGCAGCACTGGGAGAAGGACCGAATTAATTTGATCCGCTATGCGCTTCACACAGGTCCGCACCTGCGTCATTGGAGTGGATCGGTTTGGTGTGGCCGGGCACTCCCTCCGGGATGTGCGCTTGGTTTCTCTAATGTTCGCTGAATCTCACCTGTCGCTACCCTTCACCCGCGGCCAAGCGGCGCGAGAGATTGGCGACGCTACATGACTCAACGGTCGACGTGTCGTAAAAACCAATAACCACCACCATCTAATGTTCTAATGGCTAATCTAAAGCATCATTGAATCGGTACTTCATTGAAGCATCATTTGTTGAAATAAACCTTGAAATTGAAAACAAAAAGAAATCCATAATAATATGTCAGATGTACCGTCCACCATGTTCCTCCCATAGTGATTTCCATAGTGTGTTTGAGAAGCTACTAGACAGCCTAGAAAACAAAGGAAAACTTACTATTATAACTGGTGATTTCAACTATAACTTGCTGAATGTCAGAAATGATAAAAATAGCAAATCATTTCTAAACTTGCTCACTTCATATGGATTTTGGCCTGCTATAACAAAAGCCACTCGTGCACATAGTGCTGGAATGGCTTTGCTTGACAATATATTTATAAATGATTTCTCCTATATCTGCTCTTCTGGAATATTGCTTGAAGACTTATCGGATCACCTTCCTATTTTTGTGACTTTAACTCTTGATGAAAATCAAACCGCAACAAAAGGTAATAGAATAGCATTTGATTACAATCAAGTGACTAAATTAAATGATTATTTGGTATTGGCACTGCAAAATTTTGACAATAACACTGATGCAAATGTTGCGTGTTCTCAATTGATAAATGCATATACAGAAGGTATGAAGCTTTGTACTAAAACACTTACACATAGCAGTAGGAGAACCCCCATGAAGCCATGGATAACTGCAGGAATATTATGTTCCATAAATAAAAAAATAAATTATACAAGAAGTACTTAAAAAATCAAAGCATACAAAATAAATTAGAGTATAAACAATATAGAAACATTTTAGTTCATATCTTAAGAGGTGCAAAAAAACTGTACTATCAAACAGCACTCTATCACAATCAGCAGGATAAACAAAAAACTTGGAACATCCTAAATGAACTGATAAATAAGAAAAAAATTAGATCCAAACTTCCAAATACATTAGTAGATGAAGATGGCAATGAATATGAAAAGAATTCTGTACCAAATGCATTTAATCATTTCTTTGTCTCTATTGGAGAAAGGCCAGAACAAAAAATAGCACCTACAGAAAAAGATCCTACTGAATACATAGCTGAACCTACCTATGCAAAGTTTTCTGATAATATATGGACCAATGAAGCTCAAGTAGAATCAATTATTAGGAACTTGAAATCTTTTGGAGGTGGCATAGATGGAATCAACACAAAAATTGTAATGCTTACATATCAAAGTATATTGAAACAGATTACCCATCTACTTAATATCTGTCTACAAACTGGAATATTTCCTGACGATTTTAAGAAAGCAGTTGTTGTACCTATATTCAAGGCAGGAGAACGTCATAAATTCACAAATTATCGACCTATATCTTTACTCCCTATATTCTCTAAAATTTTGGAAAAAATATTACACTCCTATCTTTCATCATATTTGGAACTAAACGATATACTAAGCCCTTTTCAATTTGGCTTCAGAAGAAATCATAGCACATACATGCCCATTATGCATTTATATAATGAAATTACGAAGTCCATTGAAAATGGAGATATTTTGTGTGGCTTATTTATTGATTTAAAAAAGGCCTTCGACACAGTTAGCACAGACATACTAGTTAGGAATTTACAGTACATTGGAGTTGAAGGGCCCCTACTTAGGATATTACAATCATATCTTAAAAATAGATATCAGCAAACTAAAGTATATGAGATGTTATCTGAACCAGAGTTAATTTCTATGGGTGTTCCTCAAGGCTCCATTCTAGGACCATTATTATTTATCATTTATATCAATGACTTGGCCAGAATTCTAAAACAAGCAAATATGTACTTCTTTGCTGATGACACAGCTATTCTTGTCAAGGCTAGAAATATAGATGAATTACAGAATAAAATGAATGGCATTGTGCCTGAGCTAACAACATGGTTCAAAGCAAATAGGTTATCTCTAAATGTAACAAAGACAAATTATCAAATATATTCTGGAACTCCCAGCAATGACATAGATATAGTGATCAATTTGGCAAAAGTGAACAGAAAATAACAAATCAAGTATCTTGGCGTAGTGCTTGATGAAAAATTGACTTGGCATGGGCACATTGATTATGTCGAGCCATCATTAGTAGAAACTTGGGTATTATGGGGAGGGCAAAATATTTCATTACAAGTCGAGAACTGAAGTACTTATATAACTCTTTAATCCTTCCCTATATAAATTACTGTGCGGTGATTTGGGGTAATAATTATCCCACAAGATTAGACCAAATTATAAAATCCCAGAAACGTGCATTACGGATTATTGATTATAAACATTATACATATCCTACAAATGAGTTATTTATCAAGTACAACATATTGAAGTTCACTGATATGGTGCAGGAACAAAACATATTAATACTGCACAAATTTGTACATGATACATTGCCATGTGCTATGGCTGACTTCTTTCAATATGCAACACCTACTAATACAAGAATCATTCAACATTTCTCCATACCATTTACTTATCGACAATATAGGCTGTTTGCTATTACATACTCTGCACCAAAATCCTGGAATAGTGTAATTTGCCAAATATTTCCCAGAATAGAACAGGTGCCAAGGAAAAAAATGTGCTAAAGAAATGCCTTAGACATTACTTTATGGAATTATACATATCAAACGAGAACTGAAGACTGAATCTAGTTCATGTAACTCATATAGATAACTTTTAAAAATTATACCTTGCCATAGAGAACGTCACTGTTAATATAAGGCAACACAGAAAAGTATGATGTGCGTGAATGAATGGGTTTTTGTTTTTGTTTCGTTTTGTTTTTGTTTCTTTTTGCGATGGGGGATTCTGTTAGGTTCGTATTCACCCATGCATATTCTGCATGAGTTATCTTCGTCTGAATGCTTTCATCTTTTCTGTACTCCCCCTAACATTTCAACTTGTCACCCTGGGAATTCCGTGGGCGCTACTAGCTTGCTACCTGCCCATGGTTTTCCCTGGGTCTCATTTCCTTTCTACTAATTGGTGGTAGTCTATCTGCAAAAAGAAAAAGAAAATACAGAAGGGATGGTAATAGTATTGGTATAATCACATTCTGTTGTATCTCTTGCTTGCATCCCGAGGCACCCATGGGTTGGCTGTCCTGATCTATGGGCAGCTCACCTAGGGAAGCCCCACACTGAAAGAACCAATGAAGGTGCATACAGCCAAATTAGGATAGGCTGCTGCTGCATCTGATATGGGGACGACAATTTTAAATAAATAAAAAAATAAAAAAAAGTGCGAGAGGTGTCACCATCTGGAGCGGTATTAAGTTGCCTGACGTCACTGACCACAGTCAGAATGTGGTCAGCACCCGATCCGAGTGCTGGACTCACTGAACCGAAACAGTTGGTAATCAAGGCTTAGGAGCGGCGATCCGCAGGAGCGGCGCAGCGCGAGCGGCGAGCAAATGTTGATCACGTTACTTGACAGTACGCTTTTGTGGATAGTTAGTATGGACAAGTGACTAGCAGGAACGATCGTTAGTAGGACACGTTATGGGTAAATCAAATCGTGGAAGAAAATTGAGAACAAGGTTTACTAAGAGCCAGTTATGAACGTTCCAGTAAGGTTAATCGGCGTTGTTTTAACGGCTAATGACTATTGAGCTTTTCTGGGATTTTCTCCTCATATTTAAACTATTTAACCTAATTTCACCTGCATTAATGTCATCAGCCATGCATGAGCACAACCTTTTCTTGTTGTTTTTTTTTATTCTGGTGGCCTGCACTTCGTCTTTATTTGCGCGAATTTTAAGTTGTACTCAATGGAACTGTCACCGCATCCTTTTACCCTGAACAGAAGCCACAATGTCCACATACCCTGAACAAAAGCCACACTGTCGACATACTCCAAACGCCACAATGTCCACATACCCCGAACAGAAGCCACAATGTCGACATACCCCGAACAGAAGCCACAATGTCGACATACCCTGAACAGACACCACAATGTGCATCTTGTGACTTTGCATTGCGGTTTGTGTCCATTGCGGTTTGTGTCCATTGCGGTTTGTGTCCATTGCGGTTTGTGTCCATTGCGGTTTGTGTCCATTGCGGTTTGTGTCCATTGCGGTTCGTGTCCATTGCGGTTTGTGTCCATAACACAGCACTGTGCAGGCGACCTTGTGTGACATTCGTTGAAGCAGCGAACAATGCAGTCAGCGTCGCCTCACTCTATGGCAATACATTTAACGGTGTCGGTCGATAGTACACAGCGGGGACAGTGGTTGGGGTAGATGCTCGTTACAATCGAGGTTGTGGGTTCGGTCCACCTGTCGCATTTCGCCCGCGACCAATCGGCGTGATAGATTGGCGACGCTATATGACTCAACGGTCGACGTGTCGTAAAAACCAATAACCAACCAACCAACGATAGTACACAGCAATGAATAGACAGGGACTGGGAAGATACCAGCCAGTGACGTCACGTCACGTGGCATGTCACGTGATGTCACGTGACAGCTTCTTCCACCCGTCAGTCACCAAGTATTGTATTTTATGATTCTATGCACTTTGTCTAATTTGTAATGATAGCATGGCTGTAATCAACCTCTGCTTTGGAGATATTGTCTGCAGGTAGCGTTTCTTCGAAACTCGAAATTTTGCCCAAGAAGCTAGGGGTATGACTAAGAAATTTCCGATAGGAAATTGCCAGAACTCTGAAAGGTCAGGATTTGGATTCCCAAATACATCCGTAGTTCTTACATCTCTGTCTCAAACATATTGTTCTCCCGGAATGTGCGAAGTAGGTCAAGGTTAAAGAAAACGAGGAGAAGGCTGGCACATCGGAAGTACCGGAAGTCATCTCCGGAAAGGTCGTTTCAGACTGAACCACCTCGCCACTCTCGTCGGAAGTTCTACCAGTCCTTGGCAGACATTCTGGCGGGATAGTTCTGGCGGGAATTCTTCGAATGGATGGTGGCATCCATCGCATTCGTAAATATAATATTTGCCAATGTTTGCCATTTGCTAATTGTGTCGCACCATCCACTATCTAGACCTCCTCCCAGGGCCGGCTGAATACACACACTCGGGCACGGGGCAGGGGCGTAGGAGTAGCGTAGGAGTGGGGTACGATTTTCAGGGTGCGCCATTTCCCCGGAGGGTCGCTACTGGCTGAGAAAAGCTTAAGGGGTGCGCTTGAGCGCCCGTGGATGGGCGTCTTTTGAACTCGGAGGGGCGCTTTCAGCTGGAAATTTCAAGGGGTCGGGGTGCGCTGAAACATACCGTTGGATGCCTTTTCCACTCAGAAGAATGCCTCTGAGTCAGTCAAGGGTATCAGGAATGTCTCTCCAGTCAGGGGGCGCCGCCGTAAGGTGGGGTAACCAGCCGCCGCCCCCCCCCACCCGCTGACTACGCCCATGTACCTGGGCAGTACTTCCGCCTGGCCCGCTCGCTGTAACGATCCCGCCGGCCGGCGGCCGACGTTCGCCAATCGCCGGCAGTCGGCCACTGACGGCGGCGGATCGCCGCCACGGATCCGTCGAGCGGCGTGTGACGTCACGACACATCTGTCGTGACGTCACGCGTCGAGGTGGACAGTCTGTCGGCGCGTCTCGACAGACGCGTCGACCGGGAGAGCGGCCGGCGTCCGGCGGCGGTGCCGCCACCGCCGCTTGCGCATCGATTTCGGTCGAGACGGGCGGGCACGTGCGCCGCCCGTCTGGCGCGAGGTGCGCACGGCCGCGCGACACCGGCCCAGCGGCGGCGAGATGTGCACGGCACGGCGTTGCCGGCCCGTCGGCCGAACGGGCCCGGGGGCGTTGCTTGGCTGGGCGGGAACGACGCTCGACCCAACTGCACATGTCTGGCACGCTAGAGGTACGGGGTTCGGTTTCCCGCGACACCCGCTCTTCCTGTCGGGGTGAGAGACAGGCGACACCATACGGCCCCAGCTGCTCAGTGCGTTGTAAAGCCACAATCCAGTCCAACCCAACTGCACGTGATGTCCAGCAGAGTTAGAGGCGATGGGCATATTTCCACCATCCAGCATTAGCTGTGCCCTTTGAACTACACGAGGTGCTTGCGGCACTAACTTGATCTTGATCTTGAACTTGATCAGCATCACTGTAACAAAAGACGTTGAGATTTTGAAGTCGAATGCTGACGGTGTTCCTTAAATTTACCAACACAAACTACAGAAATACCGAAATTCCGATTACCACCGTCGTTTGCAAAAACGTCGCGCTTGGGAATACTTGAAAATTCAGTTCTCTAAATCGCTGCCGCGCAAATGATAGATGTATCATTGTACGGGTCCTATTACTTGATCACACGTCGCTGTGTGCAATTGACCACCTGGAAGGCAATGCTCGTTCGAGTAAATCGAGTGGAAATGTATCTTCGCGAATTCGTGTACGGCACTCGGCGTGGGGTCAGCAGCCGTAATGGATGCCGAGGCAAGTTTGCCGTGCCCCGTCCCCCGAAAAGCCTACCCGAATCGCCCGGTCAACAGTGCGGCCTTCCCCCGCCCAACCGGTACCTACTGACCCATAATCGCTCCGTGGTGCACCAGTGTGGCCTTGACCCGACCGCCTGACCCAGCATCACTCCCCCGTGCACCGGTGTGACCTCGACCCGATGGATTCCCCGCAGACGGTTGTGAGGCATGCCCCAGCGGGTGACCTCAGTGTTGACCTGGTGGTCTCACCGGGTCACCCACCGACCATTCATGCTTCTAGTTTCAGCCACACTGCAATATCGCGCGCCACCCGATGAGTGGTGGATGAGATGAGATATCGTCGAGAATGGAACCGCAGGCCCGCCAACTACTATCTCAACCACTACAGAATTGAATTAGTTTATTTGTCAGGCTCTGGAGTGAAACGGTACGGTGGCCGCGACCACGGAGTGGGTTGGTGAGAGCAACAGTGGGATTTGAGGAGTGCTCGACCTGTGAGCTGGTTTGTGCCGCCTGTAATGTTGCTGCGGAAGTTCTGCGAATATGGTATATTAATATCATTATATCGAGCCGTATATTATGCGAGTATTTGCGCACCGCATGACACAACGGCATATTGTGCGAGTAATTCCGTCAAACGATGTTTGCGTACGCTGGCGAGATGAGATGTCCGGAGGCGGGGGGGGGACGGAGGGGGCGGTCTCCCGAGACATGCGGACCGTCGGCGTGATGAGATGACGCGTTCTCCCCAGGGTAATTATGTGCGCGAGCGGGACGGTGTTGGCAGATAAATTGTGCACGGGTGACAGACAGCACAGACAGCACATGGCCCATTCTGACAGCACAGACAGCACATGGCCCATTCTGCACAAAATGGCTCGTCGCGTCCGTCACTTAAATTTCTGCGGCGAATAAATTCGGGTGTGCTGCTACCGATGACGTCACCGGGTGACGTGGCAGTGACGTCACCGGGCGACGTCACTGTCGGGTCAGGACGTCTGTGACGTCAACAGTGACGTCACAGACGTCACTGTTCCGGTCGTTGCTTCGGCAGTTTTGCACGCTGACGGGTGAATGCCACACTTGCACGGAGTGGCGGTGCTGCGATGTCTGCACGGCACTCAGCTGTGTTCGACGCGTCGTTGTCCGACTGTCAGGCTCCACTCCACCGACTCAACTTCAACTCGACTTCACCCAACAAAACTCCACTCCACTCCACTCCACTCCACTCCACTCCACTCCACTCCACTCCACTCCACTCTACTCTACTCTACTCTACTCTACTCTACTCTACTCTACTCTACTCTACTCTACTCTACTCTACTCTACTCTACTCTACTCTACTCTACTCTACTCTACTCTACTCTACTCTACTCTACTCTACTCTACTCTACTCTACTCTACTCTACTCTACTCTACTCTACTCCACTACACTACACTACACTACACTACATTACACTACATTGCACTACACTACACTACACTACACTACACTCCACTCACACTCACACTCACACTTCACTCCCAGCACACTCCACTCCACTCCACTCCCACTTCACTCCACTCCCACTTCACTCCACCCCACTCCACTCCACTCCCACTCCACTCCACTCCCACTCCACTCCACTCCACCCAACCCAACCCAACTACACTCCACCCAACCCATCTCCATTCCGCCCAGCCCAACTCCATTCCCACTCCGGCCAGCTGTCAGTGGTCAGTGACGACACTAGGAGAGGCACCTGCCCCCCTCACTCGTCGGCTCCACTCCACCGACCACACCCCTACACTCACCTACCTACGCCAGCTGCGTCGCCCTCAGCCAAGAGTGGTCGCGATTCGTATGGTGGAGACGCTCGGTTCGCACGAATAGCTCAATAACCGACCAACTCAATAACCGCTTAGACAGCCGGAAGTGTGGGGCGTGTTCGGAAGTTTGGTGAACTGGTCGCGTCCGAGTAGTATTGACTTCATGCCGATCGACTGCTTCTACTGAAACCTTTCGGGTGCTAGATATTGCCGGTGCTTGTGCTTGGATATTGCCAGTGCTTTCTGATCGCTTCTTTTCATGCGGCGGAAAAGCTTGATGTTCAATTTTAGGAATCGTGTCGAGATATGGCGAACACGCTGGCCACGTTCACCACACTGTAATTGCCGCCGGCATCGCTGTAAGCCGGCTTAAGTCTGGCCGTTTAGCCAGAATTGGCCGATAAAGTTGTGGCCTCAGAGTCCGGCCTCAGAGTCCGCGCAACATGTCCTGCTGACACCGGACATGCTGGCATGCTAATATATTCATTTATTTATTTATTTATTTATTTATTTATTTATGTATTTATGTATTTATTTATTTATTTATTTCGCGATACATGCCCTCCACGTGCAGTGGCTATTATGGACAGTCTGGGTATACCTCACAGATATTTACAAAGAAAGGATAGATTTGGGGTCCATAGTGGGAGCAGATGCGTAACGGACATTCCAATGCAGGACTCTGCTCTGTAAGGCAACCCGCGCGAACGTTTGGATTGAATTTATTGGCAAATATGCGTTGCTAAGCAACACGCTCCAGCTGAATAGGCCGTATCGCAGGTGCAGGAGCTGTAGCACCGACGCTATCTAAATTGGCGTTCCACTTTCATTGACCTTCGTTCCACTTCGCAATGATTGTTTATTATTATTGTTATTATTATTATTAGAAGTATAGTTTTATGTAAGAGATTGAGTTGGTACATCAAGTTCATGGCCGACAAATCCAGGCTAAATCAAGATACTGGAAGACTGTCTTGTTGATGTTCTTGCTGATCTGCAAGACGTGCTTGTCCTGCTTCACCGATGACTTGGTTCAACTGGTGGTGGAAGGTGGCAGGGCGGGGGGGGGCTGGTGCCCTTTGAATTTAAGTGGGTCGAGTGAGTTGGCGCAGTGCAGTATTCCACAGGCACAGCTGAACACTGGCAGGTCAGTGGTGTTTGCACCGTGTGTGGCCCCATCGACCGTGTAATTCCCGATGGCAACTGGGCACGCGAGCTTCCGCGAATGGTACGATGGTTTGTTTGCTTGCTTGTTTGTTGGGTGATTGACGACGCGCCCTGTTCACGACCACGGCTTGTTTGTTGGGTGATTCACGGCGCCGCCCACACCAGATGGTACGTCGCACCAAAGCTCACTGCCGCAGTGGAAACGTAGCGTAATAGAAGTCACTGACCCCGCACCGCAGCTGTGACTTGCACCGGTGGCAGCGCAGTCGTGACGTCAGCCACAGCGGCCGCTCTGATTGGTTGGCACGGTGTCGTCTGTGGCTGCGGCCACCATCACGTGGTCGCGTCTCGTTATTGACGGCGGAGGAATGCAGACAAATGCATTGGCCATTTGAACGTCCGTGATACGAGAAACAGATTGGGTTGTAAAAATTAGCGGCCAGACAGTGGCGGTCTTTGAATGCCGCCGTACGGTGGCTACGAAGAATTTGGACGCCGAAGGGCATCACCATTTGAGAGACCAACAGCAACCGAACCAACAGTTCAATGAAGAAGCTTTTTTCAAACACCCGGCTCAAAAAGAACATTTTGCGAAATGGTGCAGAAAAATAACTATGTAGGTGAGGTGAGTTTTGCAAAGGTCGAATTGTAGGGACAAACATATCGAAAATAGTGCAGAAAAAATGTATACTAAGATAATCCACTCGCTGTTTAGTGGGAAATTGATACAGGTGTCCTCAGATCTGTCCCATCACTCCTCTCCTCTGCGGAACTTGGGATTGTAGGCATCTTCGATGCACAACCTGGTATGCTGTTGACTACGATGTCAACTTGTTAACTACTATGCTAACCTGTTAACTACTATGTTGGTCCGGTAACTACTATGTTAACCTGAAAACTAATATGCTAGCCTGGTAACTACTATGTTAACCTGGCAACTACCATGTTAACCTGACAACTATCATGCGCCCTCCACCCCACACTCAGCAGCTTATTTCTTCTCCTTGCAAAGGATCGCCGTTTTTATTTGAAATCCTCTCGTTTGTTTGGTGAATTTTACGTATATTTATGTACAATTTACGAATGGTCCACTATTTGGCTATACATCACAGCATGTGGTAGGCACAACAGGTGGTAAAAGTCTGTCTTTGTGCCGTTGCTGCTCTTGTAAGCTTTAGCCAACGTTCAAGAACAACTTGTTCGGCGTACCTGTCGTTTGGACCTGTCGTTTGGACCTGTCGTTTGGACCTGTCGTTTGGACCTGTCGTTTTGACTGGCTCCCGACGCGCAGACCTCCGTCTTTTGATGCTGGAGCTCCCTCCCCAATTGTATTGTTGGGGGATTTTCATTCTCATCACACTGTATGGGAATAGCTGCCACAAATTCGCGCGGTCGTCTCTTGGGATCTTGCATTGATGATGCAGCCCCGTCGACATTTTTAAATATATAATTAACTATAACAGGCCTTTTAGAATCTTGCATTGACGATGAAGATGTCTTGACTGAAGTCTTGAATGAAGATGAATGAAGTATTCTAAACGCATGATCTCCAACACACGTGGCGCCTCCGTCCGGAGGAAAGTCAGTCTTCGACCGACGTCTGTGCGACTCCGTTACTACTCGGCTGGCCCCGCCCCAGTCGGTGACTAACGACCAATCATGCAGCGACCAGTCCCCAGTATGACCAGCCCACCCATGAACAGCTGACGCGTGCTGCTCAGCAACGCTTATTTGTCAATAAATGCAATCGAAATGTTCGCGCGGGCTGCTTTACAGAGCGGAGTCCTGCAATATAATGTTTGTTGCGCATCTGCTCCCACTATTGACCCCAAATCTATCCTTTCTTTGTGAATATCTGCGAGTTATACCCAGACTGTCCATAATAGCCACTGTACGTGGAGGGCTTTTATCATGAAATAAATACATAAATAAATAATGACCAGCCCACCGAGATGGACCGGCTCTTGGGACAAGACGGAGGCAGTGGAAGTTTGAAAAGGCCAACTTGACTGAGGTCGAGACTAAGCTGGAGGCGATTTTTTCTGTCAGCTCTTTCGACCTGTCGAAATGCGTGGAAGATCTTGCCTCCCTGGTAATCCGTTGTACTAGCGATTGCATCCGTAGAAATTCCGGTACCCCTCGTTGTGCTCCAGTCACGTGGTGGAAGGGCGAGTAGCGCAGTCAGTAGGGAGGTGGACTCTTGATCGTAAGGTCGTGGGTTCGAATCCCGCAACCGGCGGGATTACTGGGTTCACCCGCGACCAACCGGCGTGAGAGGTTGGCGACGCTACATGGCACAGCGGGCGGATGCATCGTAAAGAAGAGCCCAAGGATCAAGCGTACTCTGGACACCATACACCACTCGGCTCCACGCATTTCGACTGGAGCATTCCGTACCTCTCTGACAGCGAGCCTCCTCGTTGAAGCAAATGAACCATCGCTCTCCATGCGCTGCCAGATGCTGCCAGATGCATGCGGTGTGCCCCAGACTGACACGGTTCGCCGGTAATCCCACATATCAAGCCGTCTTTTCATCCCACACTTTGCGTCTTCATCACCTTAATCCGTTCTGCATACAATTCGGGATTTTGTATTGGGTGGTTCACGGCGCACTTTATGCAATCTGCTAATCGGCGCCGCCCACACTGTTCCGCCGGTGGGCCGCGGGATTGGGAAATGTCCGCGCGGTGCGAGCGTTGAACCCGGGACCTTTGTACACAGAGTTCAACGCTCTAACCACTCGGACATCCCCGCCTCGTTCGGGAATTGCTGCACAGCAGTGGAATAACGCTACGTGATGTCCCCCGAACAACACCGATCAGGATTTCCCCATGGGAGCTGATTCCCCAAAAGTTGACCTTTCTGTGTGCGACATCCACAAACAAAGCACTATATACCCAGAACTGCCAGCACGAGCCATAGACACCGTGCAGTCGTACTAGGGTACACAGCCACGCACACCGGCGGCTCTAAAACGGATGCCGGCGTCGGCAACGCCCTTATCTGTGACAACTCGGCTCGATGCTTCATGCTGCCACCACCTGCGTCCGTTTTTACAGCAGAACTGGTGGGAGTGGCCAAGGCTTGTTATTTTACTCAGGTGAGGGATGAATATTTACATCTCATCTTGTCGGGTTGTCTCGGTGACCTTTTGATCCTGGATATATATTTTGTTTTATTAAATTCATTCTACAGCTAATTTCTTCCCTTGCTATTACCTACCTATTTTACCCACCTAACACACCCCCAAAACCCATTATGCAGCTAATTTCTTACCTTGCTTTTACCCACTTATTGTACCAATCTAACACACCAATACACACATATCTACAACTAATTTCTTCCCTTGCTTTTACCTACCTAGTTTGCCCACCTAAAGCACCCTTGTAATACATTCTACAGTTTAGTTCTTCCTTTGCCTTTACCCACCTATTTTACCCACCTAACACAACTGCACAACACATTCTACGGCTCATTTCTTCTCTTGCTTCTACCCACCTACCACACCCGTACAACACATTATACAGCTCATTTCTTCCCTTGCTTTTACCCACCTAGCACAGCACATTCTACAGCTCATTTCTCCTCTTGCTCAGGAGGGGAATTTGGTTGTATGGTGCTGGACCCCATGCCACGTGGAAATTGTGGGCAACGAGCTCGCTGACGCTGCAGCCAAACCCTCGGAGAATGCACAGTACACGTGGCGTTTGGCAGTCCCTGGGAGACACTTTCCCCCAATATATTTGCCTATCTCTACAACAAATAACAATCTTCCTGGGACGCTGTTCCGGTCAGCAAACTTGGGGACGAGTACCTTAGCGGTAAGTTACCCGTCTCGCAATCGAAAGGTTGTGGGTTCGAGTCTCACCTGCCGCTACTCTTCGCCCGCGGCCAATCGGCGTGAGAGATTGGCGACGCTACATGACTCAACGGTCGATGTGTCATAAAACCAATAACCAAACAACCAACCGGTCAGCAAACTTAAAGCCTCAAAACCTTGCTGGATGTCAAATATTTTCTGAATTTTAGAAATAGCCTACCTGTGAAATGTTACAACGTGTTGGGATGCGTTTTATTGTCCCTTACTTGACCCGATACGGTTTTTGTCCTATACTTGATCCCAATACGGTTATTGTCCCTTACTTGACCCCGATGCGGTTATTGTACCTTACTTGACCCCGATATGGTTATTGTCCCTTACTAGGCTCGAAGCTGCTATTGTCCCTTACTTGACCCCGATGCAGTTACTGTCCCTTACTTGACCACGATACGGTAATTGTCCCTTACTTGACCCGATACGGTTATTGTCCCGTACTTGACCCTGATACGGTTATTGTCCTTTACTTCACCCCGATACGGTTATTGTCCCGTTCTTGACCCCGATACGGTTATTGTCCCTTACTTGACCCCCATACGGTTCTTCCGGGGCTGGACTGACCTAGCTAAGGGCGCTGTGTAACTGATGTAGCTGATCCGCCCCTAAACCCCACCAACCACAATCCACTACCTGTCTTTATCTAATTGCTTGGCATTTGGCGGAACGCGTGTTTGGCGCAAGTCTTGAACTATCGAGTGGTGATTGCTTCCGTCAGTGGCGCACCCAGGAGCGGTCCAGGGGGTCAGTCGCTACCCCCCCTCCCCACCCCCACACACACACACTTTGCTGAGATGGATCATTTCGTTTGCTCGGTAGCAATCTTTTTCGGGAAATGTTGCCAGTTCGTTTGATTTTTCTTCTCACTGCGCGTCTCCCCCACCCCTGGCTCATTTTCCATTTTCGCCACTTCCATTGCACCTCCGAAATCACTTCCTGTTTGCATTATAACTCCTAGTCCTTAGGAAGGATCTTTCTCAATATGCCCACCGCGTCGCCAAAGAGTAGCCAAAGGGTAGGTGTGTGCGTGTGCCTGTGCGTGCGCTCGCGCACGTGTGTGTGTGTGTGTATGTGTGTGTGCGTGTGCGTGTGCGTGTGTGTGTGCGTGTGCCTGTGCCTGTGCCAGTGCGTGTGCCTGTGCCTGTGCCTGCCCTGTCTAAAGCTGGTGTTTATTTGGTGGTCGATGTGTGCTCGTCATCCCACACCTCTTCTGATCACCGCCAGGCGTCAGGCTTGTGTGCAGGGCGTCGGGCTTGTGTGTTTATTCTGCGGGCTGATGTGTTCTGCCTCCTGGCAATCTCTGCTGGCAGACTGGTGGAAGATGGACACTACCGTCGCCTCTGATGGATCAGAGGCGACGGTGAGAAAGGATAAGCCCAAATTTTTGTTTATGGGGTGGAAAAAGCATCTTTGCAATTGATCAGTCCCTTTCGGTTTGATAGCAATGGTATGGTTGAAAAAATATTCCTGGAGCCCTAATGCAACCAAAACCCAGGGCGTTTGGAAAAGTTATCAAAGTTATCAGAACAAAATTTCATGTGACGATAAAATGTTTGCCTCCCAAGCGAAGCTCCTGTATGCGCCTCTGCTGCGGCTGGTGTTCTGGTGTGGTGCTCATCGTGCCATCGTGCCATTCGCTGTCACCGTGACTCCCGACGGTCAGACAGATCAATTCCCATGTATATTTGGAGCCCGAGTACCTCAATGGTCCTCCTCCCCTCCCTTCCCCTAACCTCACCCATCCCCTCCCCTCAGCCCCTCCCTCTCCCCCATTAGCCATTCGGCGCATGTCAATGCGCTACGTAGGTGAGCCGGCAGTGTAGTGGACGGTAGGGTTGTCTTGTAACCTCCCGGTCTTGGAAGCATCAATGACGTTGACAGCGGTCTCCAGCTTCCTTCCAACGTCCACCAGCTGTCCTGTGTGCTGCTGGTCTCCAGTGTCCGCCGATCTCCAGTGCCAGCTCGACGGTCGTGGGTCGGGTCGTGGGTTTGAGGCCCACTGACGGCGGCGGACGGCTGCCGCCGCCCCTGGGGCTCGGCGGACGGCTGCCGCCGCCCCTGGGGCTCGGCGGACCGCTGGCGCCGCCCTGGGGCTCGGGAGCGCTGTGGCGCCGTACAGCCAGCGGCCGGTGCGGTGCGTCGTAAACGACGCGACGTTTTCCCGCGGCTCCGTCTGGCCGCGTCGCCGCCGCCGTCGTTTGGCCGGCCGCCAACCGACCAATCAGCCGACGGCGAAATACGAGCGCGTGTAGCGGTTCCAGCCTGCCCGGACAGATCACCTGCATCTCCACAACACAACACACCACACCACAACGCTGGAGCAGGGCCTGGCTCAGGGGAGCGTGCTCTCACCGAGCCTCTTCATCATCATGATCAACGACATACCTGCTGACCACACTGACACTTCACTTCAATACTCACTTTTCGCGGACGACATAGCCATTTGGACAACAGCACAATGCTTCATTAAAGCTGCAAAAAACATTCAAGCAGGACTAGACCACATTGCAAAGTGGTGCAAAACTTGGGGTTTCACCCTGTCCGCAGAAAAATATGCCACCGTCACATATAGTCGTCTCCGCCCAACACCCAAAACTCTACTTAAAATCGATGGCTTTGCCATCGAACAGGTGAAATGCTTCAAGTTCTTAGGAGTACACTTAGACGAAAAACTCAGTTTCAACACCCACATCACCTCCATCTCGAAGCGATGCGCGAAGCGCGTCAACATACTACGTGCACTTGCAGGCACATACTGGGGCGGAGACAGGAAAACATTACTGCGCTGTACACATCAATCATACGACCCATCCTATAATACAACAGCATCATTTTTGCCACCATTTCAGAAAGCCAGAGCCGAAATTTAGAAATCATCCAAAACAGCTACATCAGAGCAGCCACAGGTGCCCTCAGCACCACACCGATAGCCAGTCTTCTAGTAGACTCAAACACGCCCCCACTCCACGTCCGGAGGACACAACAGCTGTGCCGCTACCACATCAAAATCAAATCCATTAAAAATAATCCAGCACAGCGCTGCTTTACGCCTGACAGATACGACAAGAGCCGATTTGCGCGCAAACTTCTACCATATAGCATTCAAATTTCCACGGCTCTCTCAGATCTTAACTTCGCAATGCCATCCACTGCAACTCGCCCGTCCACTAGGCCATTCTGGACTTTCAGTCAACCTAAGGTCGAGTACTTGCTCTCGGAGAAGAAATCCACTATCACATCGGCGGAAATTCTTGGCCTCTTCCACAAGTTCGCCGATGACAACAAACACAAATCACTCGTATTCACGGATGGGTCGAAACACGAGGCAAAGGTAGGCATCGGCATCACTGGACCAGGTCTCAGACTTTCCAAGTGTCTATCGGATAACTTCTCCATCTACTCCGCTGAAGCAATGGCCATTCTGGCCGCTGTCACCATTCTCATGAGACGTAAAGCTAGAAACGTAGCAATTTGCTCAGACTCCAAATATGTCCTCCAGTCAATTAGCAACACCCACGACTGTCCACATCACTTCATTGATAGAATCCAACAACTCGTGGCCCATAACGTAAACATGAACTTTTCCTTCCTCTGGATTCCGGGCCACGCCAACATCCCAGGTAACGAAGAATCAGACCGGCTCGCAAAGCAAGCATTAGCATTGAACACTTACCCTAGCGTGGAATATTCGGTAGACGATTGCAAAGCACTCCTACAACGCCACATTCGCCAACATCAACAGAACAGATGGACACAGCACATCTCAACACAACACAGATCTAACCACACCCACGCAATCAAACCAACAATAGGTACATGGAACACTTCAAATCAATCTCACCAACAAAAAGAGGTCATCATCACCAGACTTAGAACTGGTTGCACAAAGCTAACACAGCCTCAATTAGAGGGTGACCAATATACAACACCGCACTGCGGCACCTGCAACACCACGTTAAGCATAGGCCACATCCTGCTAGACTGTAGTAGCTTTAGCTCTCAAAGACAACCACTTAAGGCATTCTGCCAAAAAGAGAGCATCACCCTATATTTGAATATCTGTATGCCACAAAACTAGCAGGAGCACTGTAGGCACCACACCACCAACACTCGCATCAACTCGCAATGCATGACCGCGAAACACTCGTAGGAAACACGTAAATAGCCATCCCCGCGTGGCGTCGGACGTACATGAGCCGATTTGCTTCTCAATTAGAAATAAATGGCTGCCTAGCGGTGCCGTCGGAAGTAGATGAGCCGACTTGCATTAGGAAAACATAAACAAAAACAAAAATAAAAATTAGCATAACGTAAAACGACTACCCAGAGGAGCAATCGGACATAGATGAGCCGATTTGCCTAGCAACTCATAACGTAAACGGCTACCCAGAGGTACAGCGGACGTAGAAGAGCCGAATTGCAAAACACCGTACTAACCCAACTGACAACCCTGCATGGCATGCTTAGACTAATCCGCAACTAAGAACTAACACGCGGCGGCCGGCGTGATAGGCGGTGTGAACAATTACCTCCTTGTTCGCACGGTAAAGACCCCTCGGTGCTCTTCGATAACAGTAGGCTAAAGCCGGCACCCAGGCAAAATCAACTTTTCGCCACTCTCAAAACACCCCCACCCCCACCCAAACTACGAATTATTTTGTGGAGGAGTAAAGTAAAACTAAACCATTTAGACATCAGGGAGCTGTCCCCAACCCAGACCCTCGCCTTCAGCACCTAAAATATCACGCAAACTAACGTAAAATTCCTTAACGTAAATGTCCACTTGCCTGCACCTTGATCACAAACGCTCGCTTTATAGACAGACATGTAACGTACTCGCTTTAAAGGCGGCGCAAATGACCTTTATGGTCCGGCACGCCTAAAAAAATCACTCCCCCCCCCCCTGGCCCAGCACCGGAGGGCGGAGGGACTACGCGGTACCAACTGAGCCGTCCGTCCCCCCGGCCCAGCACCGGAGGGCGGAGGGACTACGCGGTACCAACTGAGCCGTCCTTCCCCCCGGCCCAGCACCGGAGGGCGGAGGGACTACGCGGTACCAACTGGGCCGTCCGTCCCCCGGCCCAGCACCGGAGGGCGGAGGGACTACGCGGTACCAACTGAGCCGTCCTTCCCCGGCCCAGCACCGGAGGGCGGAGGGACTACGCGGTACCAACTGGGCCGTCCGTCCCCCCGGCCCAGCACCGGAGGGCGGAGGGACTACGCGGTACCAACTGAGCCGTCCTTCCCCCCGGCCCAGCACCGGAGGGCGGAGGGACTACGCGGTACCAACTGAGCCGTCCTTCCCCCGGCCCAGCACCGGAGGGCGGAGGGACTACGCGGTACCAACTGAGCCGTCCTTCCCCCGGCCCAGCACCGGAGGGCGGAGGGACTACGCGGTACCAACTGGGCCACAATGGTTTGCGCAGCCTATCCTGGACCATGATATAGTTTACACAACCTATCCTGGACTATGCTATAGTTTACACAGCCAGCCTTATGGTTTACATCGTCTATTCTGACCTATATTGTGGTTTTCACAGCCTATCATGAGCTATAATATGGCTTACGCAGCCTATCCTGCGCTGTACTATGATTTACACAGCCTATCGTCAGCTATACTATGACTTACAAAGCCTATCCCAAGCTATGTTATGGCTCACACAGCCTATCACGAGCTATAATACGGCTTATACAGCCTGCCTTGAGCTATACTTTGGTTTACATAGCCTGTCCTGAGCTGTACCATGGCTTAAGCAGTCTATGCTTAGCTCTACTATGGCCTACACAGCCTATCCTAACCTATGTTATGGCTTACACAGCCTATCCGAACCTATACAATGGCTTACACAGTCTATCCGAACCTATACTATAGCTTACGTAGCGTATTTGCGCGGCATATGCTGAGTTATAATACGGCTTTCACAGGCTATCCTGAGCTATGCTATGTTTTGCATAGCCTATTCTGACTTATGCTCTTCGTGGTGATTCATGGGATCCAACCTGACCTGACCCCAACTGGCATTTCCCGAAGCTGGTCTGCGAAGTGAGGTTACTTGAAGGACCGGAGGGTGTGCGACTGGTGGATCACAAATGAATTAATTGCAACTGCTTTGTCACAGCCTTTCATGAGAAGAAAAGCACCAGTGGCAGAATGTCAAAAAATGAAAATACGGTTTTCCCTGGTCGTCGTTGGCTATACATGTATACAAATGGCACGTTTTTAGGTTCGTAACATACATTTACAATCATACAATGTCACATGCATACATACAGTGGCACATTTTACCTAGTTGTTTTCCGTTTAACATAGGTGTGATGACGTCATCGGTCTCGTGCCAGCTGTTGCGCAGCTGATGCTCAGCTGACACAAATGTGGCAACAGCTGTCGATGCATTGTGTTGGCTTAAAAAGAGCTCAGAGCACCGAATTAGCCCGCCATTGCGTAACGAAAGTCGCACCCATTGGTATAGTTGCATGTGTCGGTTGATGTGGGTTTGTTAGTTGGTATGCCTTGGTGTGAGTTGGTTGGTTGATGTGGGTTGGTTGGTTGGTTGGTTGGTTGGTTGGTTGGTTGGTTGGTTGGTTGGTTGGTTGGTTGGTTGGTTGGTTGGTTGGTTGGTTGGTTGGTTGGTTGGTTGGTTGGTTGGTGTTGGTTGGTTGGTTTGTGCTGGTTGGTTGGTTGATGTGGGTTGGTTGGTTAGTGTGCATGTATTGGTTGGTGTGGGCCCTGGTGCTCAATACGCTGTTTATGTTTTAGGTGCGGTACTGTGGAACTGAGTGTGTTCCAGGTGCGGTGTTATGGACCTGACTATGTTCCAGGTGCGGTACTATGGACCTGATTATGTACCAGGTGCGGTACTATGGACCTGACTATGTTCCAGGTGCGGTACTATGGACCTGATCATGTTCCAAGTTTCACCCGGCGTATCCGGGTCGCTGTACCCGTTCCAGGTCACAGGTGCGAGTCGGCACATTGTGCTGGTTGATACCCGACGTCTGAGCGCACGTACCGTTTCAGGTGTGATCCTGTACATTCTGCTGGTGGGCTACCCGCCGTTCTGGGACGAGGACCAGCACAGACTCTACGCCCAAATCAAATCGGGCGCCTACGACGTTAGTACCGCACCACAGGGACATCCAAGGAGGAGGGGCAGGTGGCATGTGCCTCCCCCATTGAGATGGGGCGCCCCTGTGACTAATAAAAGGGGTCCATCACCCCCTGGACGCTCGAGTGCACATCCCACCTTGAAATTGTGAGGCGAATGCGCGGAGCCTCGGAGTATGAAAGGCAACTCCCCTCCCCTACATGAACACTCCAGTTCACGGCCCTGAAATTTCCTCAACCGGTGGCACCCCTCAAGACTAGTGCCCCCCCCCCCCTCCCCCACACACATAAAAATTACTGGATTCTCCCCTGCCACACTATCCGTCCTGTCTGACATGAGGGCGCCTACCACGTTGGTACCACACTATCCGTCCTGTCTGACATGAGGGCGCCTACCACGTTGGTACCACACTATCCGTCCTATCTGACATGAGGGCGTCTACCACGTTAGTACCACACTATCCGTCCTATCTGACATGAGGGCGTCTACCACGTTAGTACCACACTATCCGTCCTATCTGACATGAGGGCGTCTACCACGTTAGTACCACACTATCCGTCCTATCTGACATGAGGGCGTCTACCACGTTAGTACCACACTATCCGTCCTGTCTGACACGAGGGCGTCTACCACGTTGGTACCACACTATCCGTCCTGTCTGACATGAGGGCGTCTGCCACGTTAGTACCACACTATCCGTCCTATCTGACATGAGGGCGTCTGCCACGTTAGTACCACACTATCCGTCCTATCTGATATGAAGAGTGCTGAGATATTAAATTTGTACGACGGGCAAGCTGCGACTACAATATTTGTATGTTTTGCGTCGCTGAGGGCAAAACTTCTAGTGTTTTCGTGGGATGGAGATGGGAAGTTTGCCTCATTTTTTAAAGCAAAGGCACCTGTCAATATCGAAGAGCTTCTTCTCACCGGCAGTCACGAAGTGCGGTTGGCTGTTTCTTGACCCACAAGCGCGGCGACATTCACTGGATGTCAAACTGGGCAATTGGGCAGACAACATTTGACATTGGGGTGGGGCACACGCCCGTGAAAACCGTGCCAAAATACGGTCTTACTGACATGCCGCCTGAAGCGCTGCTGATGTCTCTCGCCACGGAGAGAAAGAGTGACCAACGCAGTCGATGCGCCCCTAAACCCGGAGAGAAAGAGGGCCGGGCAAGTTCGCCGAAAGTGGACCACTTTGTCCCTCCCACCTTGTTCACTTTGTCCCCCACTTTCTCTCCCAGCAGTTTGTTGTTCACTAATGTTGTCGGGTACACAATGGTGAGTATACGGTTATAATTGGGCGACATACTCATCCATCACGGATACCAGTGCGTCGGCCTTCCTCGATTGGGAAGAAGAAGAAGAACCTTGGGCTCTTTTACGACGCGTTCAACCGCTAAGTTGAACCGCGTCGCCAGTCTCTCACTCCGATTGGTCGCGGGTGGACTCGGTAATGCCGTCGGTTGTGGATTCGAATCCACAATCTTGCGATGAAGAGTCCGACGCTCCACTATCTGAGCTACCGTGCCCCCCCCCCCCCCAGATTGTGATTAGCTGGTTTTAAGTGGTGGAACTTTGCCCATCCCCACAAAAAAACATCCTGGAGATCAGGGGCATCCCAACAACCTATTGTATTTCCCTTGCGAAGTGCAATTAGCGTTAATAGTAGACGGTGACCAGTGACTGATATGCGAAAAAAGGAGCACGCAATCAAACTTCCGAAAGATAAGCAAAATCAACGACTGGTTCAGCGAGATCCGCATTATCGAGGAGTAGTGTTTGTATCTCAATGTACTGCGGTCTTGGCGATACTCACCGCGTTTTGGCGTAACTTCAACTGCTGAAGGATTGCTTGTATGGCTTTCCCAATAGGAACTCATAGCAGACGCCCTGATAAATCCAAAATGAACCCATGCAGTTGTTCCACTATGTGTGTTTTTTGCCTAAAAATAGATATCCATCAAATATGCCTATCCGCTCATGTTGTATTTTTCATATGTGAAAGTAATTTAACACGATATTGAGTTTTGCTTCTTTTCGCTTTCTCTAGGCAGTGATGCTTCCCTTGACTGTGACGTCACGTTTCAACGCGGAAGCGTCTCGTACGCGGGGGCAATGCCGGCGCGGCGGCGGCAATGCCGGCGCACATTTGGCGTCAGCGCAGCAGCTGACTGCTGTCGTTTCGTGCCTCGAGCGAGGCCCCCGGGCGGGTTTACAGTGCTGGCCGACTTTGTAGCGGTGCGTAAAGCCAGAAGAGATGTCTGCAAATGGGGGCTTTCGGTGTTCTCACTGGAATGAGAGCGCTGCACATGGTTGGCTTGCGTTCGCCTGTCGCTGTGGCGCGTGGGCCGTGGGCGAATGGGCGAATGGGCGAATGGGCGAATCCGTATGGGCTGCCATTCTTGTTGCCATGTGTGGGCTGCTTGCCCCATCCATGTCGGAGCTAGCTTTGCACTTATCCTACACTTCTTTGAAAGCTTCAGGAGGAACGGATGAGTCTTTCATGGTGTTACACCATCAGCCACTTGTTCCATCATTTGAGTGAGCCCATTTGCTTGCTGTTAGCCATTATTATGGAAAGTCGTTGTTAAGAAAAACACTACCAGGCTAAAGTATGCCTGCAGAGTGTAAAGAAAAACCAAAGCGTCATAGACGGCCAGCCCGACGGCCTGCGTCGCTCCATGTTGTACTTGTGTTGTCGTTCATAGAGAAATCAATGATACCATTTCAGGGGCGGCTTTTGTTATGTTTTTGCACATTGGTTCGAAGGAAGAATACCGACGCCCGGTTCCTTTTCTGCCATTTTGACACCCACGGTTTACCGACAAATGCCTACTCGATGCAAAACGAATTGAACCGAATATACTGTGCAATGACACGTACTAATATATTAGGAAATAATATTACGGAATAATCGGTGCATTGAACAAATGGCTAAGAGAATAAGCCTATCCATGCTCTGATTTAGCTACTCTAATTCGCTTCAATCGAAGGCCAGTCATGCAATTAAGTACTACTTAAATGTGAATTTAATGAACCAATTGCATAGCAAAGGAGGAATATTGGATTGGAATACTCGTTGGAATATTGGACCCAGCTAGTTCATTGGCTTCTTCATAATGGACGTGGGGGAAAGTGAGGTTAGCTGGGGCTCCAAGTATGTTGAATCACCCTCATTATCTCACACCTATGGCTTCATGAGAACTTACGTCACCTGGCAACACTTTGACGGAAGTCTCCATTTTTCGTGTGACGGGGTGGGGAGGGGGCCGGGACCAGTCTGGAGCATCCCTCAGCATCTGGTGAGCCTTGAACACAAATGTGTTGCTTAAGGTCTGAAGTAATTTTTTCTTGTTGTTGAGAAAAATCTGTATGCGACTCGTTTGTCCCTAAAAGATCAACCCTTTCAGAATATCAGCCCAAATAATCAATCTGTCGCACCACATGCGCTCAAGGTCCTCTCAAGTAGAAGTTGGCTCCACGTACCTCGACTTTCCCTAAGCATTTTCCCAAGGCCTATTTCTTCCTCAGTTCATGCTGCGGCTGGCCATGCCTTCCTTCCCTTCTTCCTCATGTCATGTGGCGAGCTTGCATTCATTTCATTCATTCATTTATTCATCATACATTCCAACCATGTCACTATCCAAATTGGTAGTCATGCAAGTGGGGCAACATGGGGCAACATGGGGCACCATGTGGAAACATGGGGAAACATGGGGCAACATGGAGCAACATGGGTGGCTAATGTAATGAAAGAAGCCCACTCATTGGTCAGAAGCCCACTCATGATGATAATGCTTATAGTGGCCTTCGTGTTGGTGAGAATTACGACTCCTCTTCCGTGCATACTTTCTGGCTGGACTGTATGTTAAGTTTCGCCTCCGATCGGTATTGTACGATATTGTATTGTAATACTGTAATTTTATTCATTAATTGTATATTTGTATTGTATATGTTTATATTGTATATTTCTATATTGTATATTGTTATATTGTATGTTTTTTATTGTATATTTTTATATTGTACACTTTATATTGCATATTTTTATGTTGTATATTTTTATTGCAATTAATATTTTTATTTGTAATTACTTGTAATATATAGGTACTTTATACGGCATTCTACTGTACGGCATTGTACGGTCCGGAATGATTCGTATATGTTTTGTTTTCGTATGTCACACATGTTCTGGATGCTGCCCTGTGTTCCCTCTGCATGGCCGCAGAGGGGACACGGGGTGTGTTCCGGGAAACTATGGGGTGTTTCCCAGCAGTCGCCCATCAAATGGCCTGAATGTTCTGCAACTATGCCTCTGTCCCATCTACCCTGTCCCATCCTATCTCTACCCCATTCTATTCATACCGACAATAATGTTGGCCTGCTGACAGCAACCTTGACCTGGAATGACCCTGATACCATGTGGCGTTCTCAATGTACCCGTGGTGACATTCAGTGGCCCGGGTAGTGCGCGTGTGTGACGCTGCTGGTTTTGTTCCGACAGTACCCGTCTCCGGAATGGGACACCGTCACCCCCGAGGCGAAGAATCTCATCAACTCCAACGTGTGACGTTGCTGCTTTTTTTTCTCGACAGTACCCGTCTCCGGAATGGGACACCGTCACCCCCGAGGCGAAGAATCTCATCAACTCCATGTTGACGGTGAACCCCCAGCGGCGCATCAACACCGCCGAGGCTCTCAAGCACCCCTGGATCTGCGTGAGTACAGGTTATGTTAACCTGTACAGGTTTAGAGCCGGCGCCGCACCTGCCCCTGAGAAGCCCTGACACAGACGTGCGCGTGTGTGGGTAGACGCCCTCGGAGCACCACTGAATGTGTGCGACAACGAGATTCAAAACAGTCTTCAGTCTGAGTGAAGAGCCACCCTCGAACGCCCGCGAATACGCCTGAGCAGAAGATCCAAACCGCCCTGAGCACTCCCTTCGTGAGCAAGAAGAATAGCACGCAATTTGTTTGCTAGCAAAGGCATGCAGAACGTGATGCGATCGGTCGTGAGTGAACGTCGCAAGTTTTGCTGGTCCGATTGCTCGTTCTCTATGCCTGGAGATTGGAGGGTCACTGTTCTTCCACCAGCCTTGTTGCTAGGTGGGGGGACCCTTGTTGCTAGGTGGGCGGAGCCTTGTAGCTAGATGGGTGGAGGCGCCGATTTTTTTCATCCGGTCAAGGTCAGGTGGCTGGGGTTGTTCATATTTCGTTTGTGGCGATCATCCGTCAAGCACTCATTTGACCTGCCTTATTATTAAGTAATTAAAAAACGGAGGTGCCATAGCAGATAAACTGCACGTGCTCACGTGATCGGAGGCCTGCATCAGGATGGGTATCGTTTGGCTTGAAGCGAAAGCCTGTCCAGAAAATTAAACTTCAGAAGTTATGATCGATAAATGTGCGGAAAACCGGAGAAACCCCAGCCGGTCAAGGGCACGTTCTCACGCAATTGCTGGTTGCGTGCCAGGACTGGTCTCCCTAGTTTGTGGCTCATCCATCTATAATCAATTTTGCCTGACTAATAATTTTTCAATTTAATTTTGTTTCAATGGGCTGTCCTTCGCATGGAGTTCTTATGCTGGCCTGGAGTTGCACTCCTACCTCAAACGTCATGACGTCATACGTCATAGCATCACGCCGTAAAATTTGGAGGCTTAGTAAAATCCACAGTGGCCATCTGGGTTATGCCGGTAACGTCACACAATTTGAAGACTTAGTAAAAAGCCGCAGGAACCGTCTGGGTTATGCACTTTGCATACTAGTGAGATTAAGCTAATTAGCCTGCATTTCTCACAGTTTCTTTTACGCTTTTTGAAAATCGGTGCTATATTTGCATAACGCCAATCTTCAGGTACTTAAGAACACAAAAATGCATGGGCGCTGCATGACCGACGCAGTCAGTGCGTCCCAAAACTCCAATAACCAACCAACTAACTAAAATAAGCCTGAAGATAACACCTAAACCACCTAATGACACCTGATGCCTTCGTATATAGCAGCATCCACAATGACATCTATTCGATCAAATCAAAGGCTTTATACCACAATATTTTGAATATTTCGCATAATACTCCAGAAGCTGGAAACTTCGATGCATTCTGACGCAGTCTAATGAATGTATCATTTCATCATACTTGTTTTGACGTGTGGCTTTCCATAACCAGTGGCCTGAATCAAGAGAAATCTATGGAACTCTTTCAATTAAATCGAGTCTGAATTGGCATCGTCTGCAAGACGGCGCTCGCTCCCCGCTCAGTCGTTGGAATGATGCCAAACAACGTTTGGTCTGATTCGGCCAAGTTGCTCAAACATCGCTGCCTGGCGTAAGAAACGCTGCAGTGTAAATTATTGTAGTCGCAAGGGGCGGCAAGGAATACGGAACCACACCGCTACCCATGCCCGGCTCGCGCGGCCATCTTACCAGGTCCACTGTCCACCTCCACTGTCTGAGGTCCACTGTCCCACGTCCGACGTCTCGCACCACCACCCTACCATGTCCACTGCCCATCTCCACTGCCTGAGGTCCACTGTCCCACGTCCGACGTCTCGCACCACCATCCTACCATGTCCACTGCCCACCTCCACTGCCTGAGGTCTACTGTCCCACCTCCACTGTCTGAGGTCTACTGTTCCACGTTCGACGTCTCGCACCACCACCCTACCATGTCCACTGCCCATCTCCACTGGCTGAGGTCTACTGTCCCACGTCCGACGTCTCGCACCACCACCCTACCATGTCCACTGCCCACCTCCACTGCCTGAGGTCTACTCTCCCACGTCCGACGTCTCGCACCACCACCTTGCCATGTCCACTGCCCACCTCCACTGCCTGAGGTCTACTGTCCCACGTCCGACGTCTCGCACCACCACCCTACCATGTCCACTGCCCACCTCCACTGTCTGAGGTCCACTGTCCCACGTCCGACGTCTCGCACCACCACCCTACCATGTCCACTGCCTACCTCCACTGTCTGAGGTCCACTGTCCCACGTCCGACGTCTCGCACCACCACCTTGCCATGTCCACCGCCCACCTCCACTGCCTGAGGTCTACTGTCCCACGTCCGACGTCTCGCACCACCACCCTACCATGTCCACCGCCCACCTCCACTGCCTGAGGTCCACTGTCCCACGTCCGACGTCTCGCACCACCACCCTACCATGTCCACCGCCCACCTCCACTGCCTGAGGTCCACTGTCCCACGTCCGACGTCTCGCACCACCACCCTACCATGTCCACTGCCCACCTCCACTGCCCACCTCCACTGTCTGAGGTCTACCGTCCCACGTCCGACGTCTCGCACCACCACCCTACCATGTCCACCGCCCACCTCCACTGTCTGAGGTCCACTGTCCCACGTCCGACGTCTCGCACCACCACCCTACCATGTCCACCGCCCACCTCCACTGCCCACCTCCACTGCCCACCTCCACTGCCCACGTCCACTGCCCACCTCCACTGCCTGAGGTCCACTGTCCCACGTCCGACGTCTCGCACCACCACCCTACCATGTCCACTGCCCACCTCCACTGCCCACCTCCACTGTCTGAAGTCTACTGTCCCACCTCCACTGCCTGAGGTCTACTGTCCCACGTCCGACGTCTCGCACCACCACCCTACCATGTCCACCGCCCACCTCAACTGCCTGAGGTCCACTGTCCCACGTCCGACGTCTCGCACCACCACCCTACCATGTCCACTGCCCACTTCCACTGCCTGAGGTCTACTGTCCCACGTCCGACGTCTCGCACCACCACCCTACCATGTCCACCGCCCACCTCCACTGCCTGAGGTCCACTGTCCCACGTCCGACGTCTCGCACCACCACCCTACCATGTCCACCGCCCACCTCCACTGTCTGAGGTCCGCCGTCGTCACAGTTGACGCGCCATCGGCATCACCCTGACCTGATGTTCCGCTGAGAACTGGCTTATCCACTGGGGCATCGACCGCCTCCCTGCCCCCCTCCACCTTACCCCGCCCCACCAGATCGCCGCCGACCAGATACGGCGGC
>JAOTOM010000821.1:0-10000 GCA_034440615.1 Ashinkailepas kermadecensis
TGATGTCTCACGATGGGGGTCAGTCCAGCCGTGCCAATCTCTCCCTGATGTCTCACGATGGGGGGAGTCAGTCCAGCCGTGCCAACCTCTCCCTGGTGTATCACGATGGGCGGTTAGTCCACCCGTGCCAACCTCTCCCTGATGTCTCACGATGGGGGGTCAGTCCAGCCGTGCCAACCTCTCCCTGGTGTCTCACGATGGGCGGTTAGTCCACCCGTGCCAACCTCTCCTGATGTCTCACGATGGGGGGTCAGTCCAGCCGTGCCAACCGCTCCCTGATGTCTCACGATGGGGGGGTCAGTCCAGCCGTGCCAACCGCTCCCTGATGTCTCACGATCGGGGGGGTCAGTCCACCCGTGCCAACCTCTTCCTGGTGTCCCACGGTGGGTGGTCAGTCCAGCCGTGCCAGTCCCTCTCTGTTTGCCACGACGGACGGTCAGCCCAACCGCTGCCCCCTCTGTTATCTCACACAGCCACTTTATGTGTGCACTAAAGCGTGCGTTATCTAACGCAGCCACTTTATGTTGTTGCTAAGGCGTGCGGTGAGCATTGGAGCAGCGTGACGTTGTTTCACAGTGAAGTGGCTCACGGAATACTTCAGTTCAATGTCTACAATCACGCGGTCGGCTCTCTGCTTCACCGAGTTGGCTCAGAGCAGAGTAATTGGTGGCTACAGCCCAGGGTTGAAAATATAGGCTGTTTCATGTTTGGCATGCAGAACATTATCCTCTCCAGAATATTGTCTGAATAAGAATACAAATAAGTCAGAATAAGTGCTAAAGATTTACTGGGAAGTGCAAACTGAGATTCTGTTGTTACAGGCGTGAATAAAATACCCTTCCCACACTGGATTACGGATTACTGGATCACACACTGGATTATTAATTACGGAACAATTTTCCTCCAAGCTTCTGAAGCCCCTTCAGTTTTTTTGCTGCGCATTTTCGCGTAATGATAGAGCTCTGAAAGTCGTGACTTTTATAAGGTTGTCTTGGGCGTGTGACGTCAAATATGTTGTGTTTGGTTGATCAGAGACGGATCTAGGCAGATATTCTGGGGGGGGCATGTCAGGCCAATTTTTTACAGTTCGATGATCTGTCAAAGCCAGATATTTACACGTTAGGTTCATAAGTACTAGCTTCTAGTCAACACCATTGCCATTCTAGCCATCGACGAGCCCTAAAGCCCGAATAGCCAACACCATTGGTGCAGAACATACATGTTGCACATTCTGCGTTTCTAAATATGCGCATAACTGGCGGAGGCCGTCACATGGTAAGGAAGCAGGGGAGGGGGTTGTAATGGTTTTGAACGTGCTAATAAACCAAACCCCTGGCACGCAATCACATCATTGTTCATTTCTTGCGAATTCCTGCAGTGAAAGAATATAATGACTTTTGGCATAAGCGTATCAAGTTCAGCTTTGCAGTGGGAGGCATCTATGCTAGACATGTTCAAGTAACGAGAATGGTTCATAGTAATTAGAGAGTAGGCTAAACTGCCTTGTCCTTGAGGTTTCAGAACACTTGAAGTGTTCGCATGTTTTATGCACTGCCTGATGCACAAGATGTGGGCAGAGGCGGATTCAGGGTTAAAAAAGATGAGGTGGCTACCATATTTTGGTGTACGCGGCGTCGCCTTTGATGGTAAGCTTTCATTTGTAGAGCAAAATTCGGCATAATGTTACTAACATACGTACTCCGCGTGTATGAAGAAACATTCAGTTGATTACATAGCGACCTTTTGCCGGCCAAAAGTGTCCCCATTTTCGATTACCCTGGGTACGCCTGTGACTTTTTAGCTTGACCTTCATTTGCTCACAATTGAAAACGCTATTAAATTAGAGTCGATTGGCAGTAATCTTATCGGAATGTGAGACTATGTATAAGAGCTATTGGAAATAACAAATTAGCATTTTTGGCCTCCTGTATTCGCCGTTTTCAAAAGTCCAAAGTTGTTTGTTTGAACAAAAATGTAGTTAGCGATGCAAACTTTCGAACGATGCTTTTTAATCGTTTCATTGGTTATTGAGATCTCAAGGGGTGGGCCAAAGAACGCTTAGCAATTTTAAGACTTGTCATGCCTTGCACATTGTGCAATTTTAAGACTTGTCATGCCTTGCACATTGTGCAATGCACAATGGTTAAGTGAAAGCTTTCATTGGAGCGAAGAAGGAGGACGAGCTAACCGTGGTGCAATAGCTGGTTTGCTTCTGACCAGCCTAGCATAGCGAATAAAAGCAGCCTAGCACACAATGACGGTGATAACAGCAGTCGGCGGTGATTGGTTTCGCAACACACCGACTGTGTTTGGGTCGCGTGCGTCGCCAATCTCTCACGCCGAATGGTCGCGAGCGAAGAGCAGCACCAGGTGGGACTCGAACCCACGACCTTTCGGCTGGGCGACGGCCACCTCACCGCTCGGCTGCTCGCCCCCGTGGTAGCGGCAGCTGTAGACGTACCCGTCGCGATGAGCACGCGTCAGGACGCGGCGCTACCGGGGCGCGTGCTGTTTTTTTTTCTCAGGAAGCGTTGCAGAGCCTCTCGTCAGATCCGGGCCTGCACCAGATGCTACCGCGCCTCTGCAACTTCGTCTTCGAGGGCGTCAAGGTGAACGTGGTGCAGTTCAACCTGGCGCTGCTCATCTACCTCATGCGCATGGTGAAGGCGCTGCTGGACAACCAGACACTCTACTTGGAGAAATACGTGAGTGGCAGCGGTGGAGTCTCCACAAACGGATATTGCGCCAGGTTTTGGTTCCATCTCGTGCTCGTTCCGACCTGGTCTACCGATAGTAAATCTTCAGCGCGTATCCAGTGTAGTACAAGGCTCGCTCACAAGTCTGTACAATTATCAGTATGGCGTGTTTTCCATCACCAACGGGACGAGGCGGCACTGAAATATATACGACGGCACTGATAGGACGTCAGATGAATCGCCAGCCCCCACACAGGCAATGTCGTGCTTCTGCGTGCCATTCGAGCATGCATATCTAAACAGATGGCTTTCCCGGAGAAGCTTTCAATGTGGAACGCATTGTTTTGCAGCAGGCCGTTATGTTTTCGGCCTCGCCAGTTCGGTGTCCAACGGCGGATCCAAATGAGTATCATTGTGTTGACAAGCGTAGGGCCGGAACTGGACGCCGGCAGTTCTGAAGATAAAGCGCAGCACACAAAATGTCAAGTTAGTGGGCGGCAGTGGCGACACATGTTTGAGCCGCAGCGGCGAGTGAAATCAAAGACAAACACCACTCGGGCTGCGGAGCGAAATTGGAACTGGAAACGCGGTCGTGAAGTTGGACGTCGATGCAGCGCTACTGCGCGCCACATATTTTGTTGACCAAAAAACAGCTAAAGAGACCGCCTGTTTCGGTTGCGATACCATTTGACGAGGCCAAAGCCTGCAAGGCACGTTTTATCGACACTCCCTGGTTCTCTCGGCCAATCAAGGTGAAAGCCAACGTTTTGCTATTCGACACGGTCTGGCACAATCTATGTTTGACGAAGGAGCTGGTGTCGTTGCAGCTCTTGTAGATAACACCACAGTGAAGCTAATGTGCAACACACCACCAATCAAACCCGTAGTAATTCTGAGACTAACAAGACCAGCGCTTCCTACCCTTCTTCGCCTTTTCCCCTTTACTACTGGAACATTTCTAATGCTGTTCTCACCGCTAGACCCCAGCGTGCAGCAAACATTACACAGCGATATGCCTTCATCGTCAAATACTCGGTTTTCTCCTCGGGAGCCCTAAATTTTCCCAGGGAAAGCTTTGTTTAAATACAAATTTTGCACCTCTCCCGGCCGAAGTCTCAGCAGAATTGCTTATTTGGCCGGATCCCAAGTCGCAGCTCTGATATCGCTGTCACCCGGAGTCGGGTCAGGTCATGCGTTCACTCAGTCGCGGTCTGAATTGCCCCACTGGAGTCGGAGCGATACCGCCTACTCGAATTGTGGGTGTTGTTCTCAAGTTGGCCGGAAGCTGCACAGAAACCACGCGCCACTCGGGAGTGAATGCGCGAGCAACTTGCGAGTCCAGGCGATTTGATTGGGGTAGAGGAACACGGGGCGACATTTTCCCCGATGAGCGCGGCTGAATGGAGACGAAGCGATTGGGTTGGTCGGTTGGTTACTGGAGTTTGGGGGCGCATCGACTGCGCCGGTCGTGCAGCGCCCACAGCATCGAGCGATCGAGTACACTCGGATCTCCAGAAAGGGCACCGACGTCTGTCGAGTTGGCCGCTCTTGAAAAACTGGGGGCGTGGCCTTGGCTGAAGAAAACAAAACAAGTTGTAGTGGGGGGGGGGGGGTACAGACACAGTTGGCCCTTTGCGATCCTTTTCCGATCAGACTCTGGCCTGACCAGACACATGTACCCTGTGTCCCTCAGGATCCGTCAGCAGCGCGACATCATATCACTGTCCATCAGTCATCACGCGCAAGCTGCAATGTCTGGCCTTCACGCGGCCAATTGAATTGACCACTTTATATGAAATTGTTAGGACTGTGGTGGATTGCCGTTATTATAGTTTTATCGTCGAGTGAGTCGACTATCACTATTGGTTGCAGTTAATCATTGAGGTGGAGAACTGCAAGTGACATTACTCACGGTACTATGACACATTTTATTGTGACCACGTGAATTTCACACGCCTGGGCCTCGTCAAGCTTATTTGCAGTGAGGTCATTGAACTGTACATTAGCAAATCATGCGATCATCACTGGCCATTAACAAATTGGTTCTCGGATTGAGCTGCCTACGCACTTGGCCTATGAAAAAATGGAACTTCAGTCATACGATAATGCTGGTTACTGCTCCGTGCGATAATTAGATAACCTGCTTGTTTTGTCAATGTTTCTGGGCAGACGTTTGCCGTATTGCATGTTTCACAGAGCCGCCAGTCGGAGTTAGTTAGCCATGTTGTTGGCAAGGCAGACAGTCCGGCGCTCGGGTGCCCGGCAGATAGCTGGTTGCCATTGACCATTGACGTCCGTGTGCGCGGCTGGCACGTGGTGACGTCACGCCACTGTCGCCCCCGCGGCCGCCGCCATCCATCAGCGTCACGGGCCCTGTTCGGCGTTCGACGGATCCGCCGATGCGATGGGCGCGCTTATGTTCGGCGCTGGCCGGCCCTCCCAGCCAATATCGGCGACGCGCGCCGCCATCAGCGGGCGGCTGTTGGCGGCGGCCGTCCTCCGCTGCCGTCGACGGCGGCGCGACCGCCAGCCGGCTGCCGTCCCCGTCCCCCGTCTCCATCCTGTCAGCAGCCACAGAAGTGCACGCGGCTGTGGACCGGAGGGCGCGAGCCTGCGGCCCTCCGGTTACCCGAGGCGAACCCGCCTACCGGTACACCATCGGCCGCCGGCCGTGCCGCCGCCGGCAGGGACGGCTCTTCCAGGAGGGTGCGACTCTGACAGTCGCTGCGCAGTGTCGTCGGACAGGCGGTGCCGTTGAGGCGGGAACGCACCCCCCCCCCCTCCCCGCCACCACCGTCTCGCCGTCGCTGTCACTCCCGTCCCACCGGATCGGCGTTTCGCCCGCGTAACGTATGCCGGCGCCACGACATTTGCATATTTCCAATCGAGCCGGCCATTTTCAATAGGCCTGTCGCCGTCGTAATTGACAAGCCGGCTGGCACATTTTTCATTCGGCGGCAACTTGCGAGGCGGGCGTTGTTCTCCGGAGAAAACTCGGCGCGTTTGTGAAGAGCGCCCCGGCCGCCGTGTCGGCGCACCCGCCGGCGCGCCAGTGCGGCGAGTCGGGGCGGGTCGGCGGGCAGGCGCCGGGTGTCACCAGTGTGCCCGGCGCCAGACGTCCCACTCATCACCCGGTCGACACGGTTGCGGTCGTGTCGTGTCGCGATCACTGGCGTGCTGTCCGGCGCGTCTCGCCCGCGCGTCTCGGCCGCGCGTCTCGGCCGCGCGTCTCAGCCGTCGCGCGACTGTCGATGTCGGCCGTCTTCCGTGGCTGTCTGTGTGTGTTGTGTGCAGGGTTGGACAAATAGGCTGTTCCTGGATTTTTTTTGAATCTAGAACATTATCCTTTCCAGGAAATTATCGTGGAATGTTTTCTTCTCATTTGGAGATGGAACGGCGCTATTTGACAATTAACTGATCTGTGATAAAGTCCTCCAAGTGCTTAAGAATCACTGGAAATTGCAAGCTGAGATTTTCATGTCACAGGCTGGAAGAAAGATATCCTGTCCATATTAGATTACCAAAAACAATTCCTCTGCACATTCAGGAATACATAGCACAGATCCTACTGTGGTTGTGTGTGGCAGCTGATCACGCTGTGCAGTGATAAATGGTGCCGACCACATTTCCGGACCACTTTAAGGTATGCCCGTGTGCTACCGGGACACGTTTGGAACCTCATTTTCAGCAGAATGTGGGAAATCAGGTCAAAACGTCTAACCCGCGGTGGCAGCAAACAGTTGGCAATGTGAAAGACCGAAATAGACCTTGCAAGATGAAAATGGTATCTGTTCGCGAGAAGTAAACAAGAACACCGGGAATCGAGCGTTGTGGAAAGGCAGAGCTGCCTTTTCACAACGCTCGATTTCACAACTCTGTGCTAGTGACAAATTATTCGTGAAATAGAATGAAATATACCACATTGCGTGTAAAGAAAATATACGACCTTCAATATACCAGGAGGTGCTGAGTTGACATCAAAAGTAACGGTAAAGATTATACTGTATTACTCAACGTTTCGGCCAGGGGCCATCGTCAGTAGTGATGAAAAAAGCTCTAGCTTAAAAAATTGAAAAAATCGAAAAAAGCACCCGGGAAAAAGCGTGCAAAAAGACACGTGGAATGCAGAAAAGCCTCCTCAGTGGTCCAGACACTCACAGAAACTCCAAACCAGAAACAAACTATGTCAAGAAGGAATCCTCTGAGGAAGCCCGAGCCGATGGTCCACATACATATCGATGCATACACTCACGCACATATATAGACATGGGGACGAGTGGTCTAGGGGTTAGATGCTCGTCTCACAATCGAAAGATTGTGGGTTCGAATCTCACCTGTCGTTGCTCTTCGCCCGCGACCAATCGGCGTGAGAGATTGGCGACGCTACATGACAAACGGTCGACGTGTCGTAAAACCAATAACCAACCAACATATATAGACATCTATCCAATATAACGCGTAATACATACTATATATAATTTATGTTTATGTAATTTTATGTTACGTATACCAAGACGTTGAAGGTCGTATATTTTCTTCACACGCAATGTCTAAAACCCAGGAGCATCTAAGAGCCATTCTTCGTTGTATAAAACAAAGAAATATACCACTTCCTGATCACTGGATAGACATCTGTCCAAGGAGGTGCCGACATCGTGCTTGTTGATGTGTGCCTGGGAATTCTCCATGGCTTGTTTCTGAGAGTATTTCGTGCATAGGTATCATGCTTATGCTCACCATTACTGATTGTGATACAGAAGAGTCTCGTAACACAATTCCAGGTACAGGGATTATGTATGATGTGGTCTGTTAAGCGATGCCATCTGTTGATACCATGATATTGCAATCGTTGTCGTTAGTATAGGTATCTCTATATGACGTGTCCCCCAAATTAAACGATAAACATGCACTTATGAGGACACTACTGGCTCAAAATTGAGTTTGGCGGAAAAAGGATATTTTAATTGGTATGCTTCCGTGACAAGTTTCGATATTCCTGCTGTACTGGTTTCGACATCTCACACCTAACGAAAAACTATTATTTTAACACTGCCTCTACACGTCCATTTGTAGCACGGCGACGTCCGTACCCGCAGCTGACCGCCTATCGGCGCACGTCCGTCTGTAGCGCGGTGACGCCTGTGCCGGCAGCTGCACGAGCTGATACCGTCGGTGGCCAGCTGCATCCTGTCGCGCCAGCTGTGCGCCCGGCCCGAGGCCGACAACCACTGGGCGCTGCGCGACTTCGCGTCGCGCCTGCTGGCGCAGATCTGCAAGAACTTCAACACGTCCACCAACAACATGCAGACGCGCGTCACCCGCCTGTTCACCGGCTGCCTGCAGGGCGACAGGGCGCCGCTGGCCGCCCACTACGGCGCGCTCGCCGGTACGTCACAGGTGGCTCGCAGCGCGGTGCGGTCTGCCCGCCTCGGGGCACACGCTGGCTGCCTTGGGGCAGAGTTGCGCTGGCACCACCGACGTGGATCACGACGTCGCTTCGACAGATGCGTTGGCGATTCGGCACGGTCTGCAGGGCTATTGTAGTGAGCCTTGTGTGCCCCACGACTTGGGCGCAGGGCAGCAGCCGTGGCGGTCAAAAGGTCGGCTCGGACGATTGAGCTGTCCGACCGTTTGATGCGCATCGGCTCGGTATGGGCGCCCGATGGCCGGTGGCCGGGCCCACTCTGAACATGACTGGCGCATCGGCTCGGTATGGGCGCCCGGTGACCGGTGGCCGGGCCCACTCTGAACACGACTGCCCGGGGCCGGGCCCAGTCTGTACAAGACCGCCAGGGGCCGGGCCCAGTCTGCACATGACCACCCGTGGCCGGGCCCAGTCTGAACATGACTGCCCGCCGCCCCGGGGCCGGACCCAGTCTGCACATGACCACTCCGTCAGCCGGCGCGATGCCATCGCTGACGACGTCCGACCTCCCGGCGCAGGTCTGTCGGAGCTGGGACCCGAGGTCATCAAGGCGTTCGTGCTGCCGCAGCTGAAGCCGATGGGCTCGCGGCTGGAGCAGCTGGCCGAGGCGCCCACCATCAGCCAGGCGGACAAACTGGCCGCCACGCACGTCAAGCAGCTGTTTGCTGTGAGTGCAGCTGCTGCCGCCCGGGGGGTACGCCGGCGAGCTGGCCAGTTGTAACTGATGGGCATTGCGGCGAAGTTGATTTATGGCTATCGTTGAGAAGCGGAACCGTTTGAATGGGTGCATGATGGCGGTTATATGCAGAATCACGTTTAAACTTGAAACGTTACTTGATAGATGCCGCACGCTTCGGTGTGCCACCTTTCTGGAGGACGAATAGGCGATCAATGTGGACTGTCAGGTGGTAATCCCGGGGAACATCACTGTACTTGCAATGGGCGCAAAATGACCAATGCAGTCGACGCGTCCTAAAACACAAATCCACCACCACTGTACTTGCAAGCACGGTGTACAGTGGAAGTATAGTGATCTGACTCGGATCTATACTAATCGCTTATTTGCCTTTGGGAAAGACGTTGCGCCGAAACGTTGGGTATATATCAGGTAACGTGTGGTTTAAAATGCACTACATATACCCCCACCCTGCACTTGTTTATCAGCTGTGTCGATAGAGTGCTTAATCATGAAAGGCTGAGCCTGAGTTTGAGGTCCATAAAAGGCTGAGCTTAATGGATTATGTTTCTCATGGGCATCACAGTGGCCAGCAATGTTGATTAGATATGGACATCGGCGCAAAATGACCGAAGTGTTGGCACGCCCGGAAACACCAATCCACCACCACCAGTGAAAAGGTTTGGCTGCGATGCTTGATCACGGGTATGTGTGTCAAGCGACACAGACAGTAGGCACGCGGAGTTCAATTGTCATTTTGCATGGTGGTTTCCTCGATTTTGGCTGTAGACACCTCGACTTCGGCTGTGAACTCGTCGACCTCGGCTCTAGATTTCTCGACCTCGACTGGTGATTCTTCGACCTCGGCTGTGGACTCCTCGACCTCGGCTGTAGACTCCTCGACCTCAGCGCGGTTTGCGTCTGAGTTTCTGCTGATATGCTCAAGTCCCCATCATTCGCAGCCTCTCGCAGCCGATACCCAATCACACGCAGACATCTTTCTTCAACTGCTTTTTGTGCAAATTAGACCGACGCCACTTGGCATAGTCGGTTTATTGAGCTTAATTTCGTCATCAGACCCCGACACGCCTGTTACCGTTTGCCAGTACTGACCTGGCCGTACCCAGCAACAGTCGCGGATGTGATCCTCAGGTAACCGATCTGACCTGACCTAACATGGCTGTATCGCACAGAAGCTGAAGC